>JAUJYV010000882.1:0-25767 GCA_033995625.1 Ophyiulus pilosus
TATGGATAATCCCTGCAAAATCCTTACTTAAAACATTTTTTGTGGAAAATTTTGTAGGAAAATCGGGTTTTTTTCTGGCGCAGGAATTAAGTCAAATGTCTAGCCGTTGTTTAAGCAAAAACCGCGAGATTTTTTTCTCGGGTTTTTTTTTTTGCGGAATTTGAAATTAGACGTCATTACGATTTGAAAACGTCGAAAAACGCGACATATGTGCATCAAAAACTCGAGTTATAAGATAGTTTGAGCCATCCGAACGTTAACGAAACGATAACGTTAACGAAAACGATAAACAGTGCGGGCGGTCCGAAATGCCATTGGAATGCCATGCTTCGCTTAGGGTAGTCCTTGACATTCCAATGCAAATTCGGACCGCCCGCGCTGTTTATCGTTTTCGTTATCGTTATCGTTTCGTTAAAGTTCGGATGGCTCAAACTCTCTAATATCAATAACAGGTTTCGTAAAGTAGACATAATTTATGTAGGAGCAGCGCCATAGCTTTTTTAAAGTACTCATACCGGCGGCAAATTCAGATATTCAAACGTTTAAAACTCTGTGGCTCGGTAAATTATGGCTGAATTTCAAAATTCTTTCAGTTCATTTACATACGTACGTTACCAAAAAAAACAACAACATTGCAATGTATGCCTACATTGTAAATAAAAAGATGAAGACCCATCTGTCGCCAGAAGTACTGAATCCAAATACACTTAATTATTATGTTAAGAAATACAGATACACTTAATTATTATGTTAAGAAATCCAAAGACACTTAATTATTATGTTAAGAAATCCAAATACACTTAATTATTATTTTAAGAAATACAAATACACTTAATTATTCTGTTAAGAAATACAAATACACTTAATTATTATGTTAAGAAATACAAAACATACTTACCCTGGTATGTAAAGGCCATTCAACAGTAAGACAAAGTCCTTTCTATCCTGTTGCATTTGTGCAAAACAGGAGCTATTTCGTCGTAATAAATGCCTTCGCAAAGACAAGCCAGTAATTCCCTTTTACAGACATCGGACACAAGCAATTCTGCTAATATGAATAAAACTTGTTTCTCGTATTCAAAAACGTTAGTTTAATATTAATTCGTTATAAATTTTCATCTCTAAGTTTATGTCCTCTGATCCCACCCTAGGGCATGGCGACCATGACCTGTAAGCGTGTTTACCACAGGGCGTGTTACAACCATGACCCAATTTAAAAGCAGAAATAGCCTGATTTTCATTGCCATTCAATTATCAATTGATGGCGCGATTTTTATAGGAAAACAACTACAACAATAACAAAAAATATTTTAACACTTTATTTAACAAAATAAACAATATTACACAAAATAATGCATGTAATAATGTACAATACAATAAAATATGATAAAATATGGGAAGAATAAATTCACCAAAAACGCGTTTTTTATATTTCTGTAAAACTTGCAAAATAAGAAAAAATAACGATATTAAAACAACTTTCGTAAAAATGAGTAATGAGCAAATGCACAGGAAAAAAAAAAGGGAATTCAATCAACATTTTCGATTTTTAGATAACAAAAATTCAGTCAACCCTGAATCTATAGAAATACTGCAACTTATTTTAACATCAATTTACATAAATGAAAATTAACGTCATCTGTGTTTTACAAATTAGGATTTTTTTTCTCTACTTGCATAACTATCTAATGGCACGAGAAATATTGGGAAATTTTGAAGAAAATTATACTTTTAAAATACGCATTTGGAAAAAAACATCATATGGGTGTCCCACCTGGACCAAGAGGCACATTGGGGTCCAAAGAGGACCTAGGGTAAACTAGGGGCATTTTGGAGTAGAAAGCGAACCAGCGGTCCGTGGAGGTATATATTCCCGCCCCCGTACGTTTCTGATCTTATTTAGGTGAGTAATTCAAATGGATGACCAATAACCTTATTTCTGCTTTTCATTTGCTGCAAAACTCGCCAGTCTGTAAATTGTTTTCCAATATTGTTGGGGGAAATTCTTTGATAAATTTTAAGGACGAAATGAAAATGCAGAGACTTCTAACAAAAACATTTAACTCTACAGGAAAACAACTTTTTATCTGTTTTAAACCTATTCAACCTAATTTTATGCTAAACATTATTCGATCTGCTTACATATACATACTAGCAATGCAACAATATGACTCGCATAACTCTTTTTAGATTGTAGTGGTAATACTGTCGCGTCGACGTATATTGTATCAGTCTGGACTTTCAAATTCATGGCAAAACCAGTTTATTCAAATTAAAAAAAACGGGATTATTCCAAAATTATACAACAACATCACCGTTGATCAGTGGTGAACTATTTATTTAATTATTCTACGCGAAAAAAGTTACTAGTTAAGTTGTCGCATTAAAACATTTCTGAAAACAGCAATGCGTAATTCTAATTACTGCATTGCCTTTTGTTATTAGGAACTCTTAAAAATTGTCTCTACTATTGTAGCAAGGTTGGCCCATCACATGTGTTCACCCCCCTGCATAAACGATGCAAACGTCGTCGCCATTACAATTATGATTTAATATCTAAAATGTATAATGAAGCCGTTGTATCCTTTTCATCTAGACGTATCCAGGAATGAAATTTTCATAAAATAAATCGTTCCGCAGAATTCCGCGGTAATGAAAACGGCAATAATTGGGAGACCGATTAGTAGCAGCGCTAAATAAGTATATGGCCATATTGTCGATGACGCAATCGTCTTCTTGCTAGATGAGATTAGTGTTGTCAGTCATAAATATCAAAAACGAAAAAAAAAAACTTTATGTAGATAAGAATTAATGTAATATATAATCTATGTTTTCTATTAAGCGTCATGATTTAATCAGAAAACCATATTTTAATATAAAAATAGCCAAAAAGAACTTTATTATAAAATGACTACATATCCTGAACGGGAGTTGTGCAACAGTGTGCATTGTATTGTCCCACACGGAAGCAAAATGCAATACGAAACATTTAGTAATTATAATAGTTTAACCCCTGAAAGCTCAAATAGTAAATGCAAATAGACTTGAACTTGTATGAACAATAGGTTTAAATAAACTAGTTAATAAAATTATTATTTATTTATAGGGTGACGATGTTTCAAGGATTTTAAGGCACTGTACTTACATTTTGAACAACTCCTACGACCAATTACCACAATATTTTTCCAAAGAAGGACAGATTTTCCGGAAAATTATAAAAAAAGTTGTTTTTGTGTATAATTTATATTTTTTATCGTTAACGGGAATTTCAACAACGAGGTAGGTTTAGAACTGATTTGAATCCGAGTTGACAAAATTGTAGGGCGTTCTTTTGCATACCACATTTCAAGTGGTTTCTGTGCATAATTTTTCTACACTTTCATCATTTCTTAATTTAACTGTATATAATTTTACAATTAACCTTTGTTTTAGAGATAGCTAGAAAATGATGAAGTTACTATACAAGTCTACAAACAATTGCAGATTGTTCAAACGAAACTAAAACTTCATCCCGTTCAATGAAGACAAATGTAAATGAACGTAGTCGAAACCACTGTTATTATTAGGCTGAGAAACACCATTCATGCATATACCTTCCAAACACACAGTTGTGAAGTTGAACCGTCACGTAGGTCGCAAATTAAGTCAATGACCGCCTGTACAATTTCCCAATATGCAAGTAAAATGGGTGTAAACAAAACTTCACGGTTAATGTAATTCGTGATAGAAACATTAAGATACTTTAAATAGCAAATTGTGGGACAACAGACAGTACATCAACCCATCATCCAGCCATAAGCAATCGCATTAAATAAATAGGAACAGAATCAATAAAATAATTAAAATTACGCTCAAATTTATATATTACGCATCAAAAGACGCTTTTTCCATATTACAACAAATACTTTAGGGTAAAAGTTCCTAGCTCGCATTCGTTATTTCAATTTTGCAAGAGTTTAATTAATAAACTATCTTTGGAAAATAATGAAAGTGTTAAGATGGGGAAAAGGTTGATCAACAAAATAAAAACAGGGCGAGGATAAATTAGTGGCACTGCTCTCGAATATGCAATAATTATCAATAAAATTGCTCCACTTCTTGCATTATAATACGACATCTCAAATTAACCATATATACATACAAGTTCGCACATTTTGACTAGGAAAACGAATTATAATAACACGTTACCAGAAGGTTGGCAAAATTTGGGGCATTTGAGTTAAATACATAGATCAACAGCAAGCATAGTCTAAATTGTAGCAGCCTGCTAACGTCACATTGATGTAGATATAAAACGGAAAGCAATATCAACATGCCAGCACTTTCAGGTTATGTAAAAGTTCATTTAGTTGGAAAAGGTCCATCGAAAAAGCTTAAGAAATACTTCTATTCTACAGCCTAATATATTTAGTTCCAAGGAGATTCTTTCTTCTGCTTACTACTTGTTTCAAAACAAATTGTTCAAGGGCATTTTTAGAAAAAGTGGAAAACTATGAAAATCCAAAACGTCGTTATAATTCATGTTTAGCTAATTAATTCTATATTTATTTACGTTTAAAATAAACCTGAAAAATTTCAATGAGAGTGAAGCAAAAGATGAGAGCTGGATAACCACTTTTTCAAATATTTTAGGTATGCAAACCTATTTTATGAAACCTTAAAGCACGTGGTTTTTCAATCCAATTTTCCGAAAATTTGCGCTTAACATGCTTTACGTTACAAGTATTGTATTTATAATTGTTGTCAAATTTTAAATTCATTAACAGAATCATCGTGCACCACATTTAGTCATTATGAAAGTTTACCACCCTCATGTGTTAAGAAAGATTTGCACGGAGCTTGCAATATGGCTGATTTCAAGTGTGTGCGAGCAAAAAGCAAGTCATAAATTTGAGATGACCTGGGAGCTGGATTAGGTAGGTCATGAACCTAAATGCTGCTGAGAACAGTAGCACTTAACTGCTCTATTCCCATATAAATATAAACACCTTGAGCAATTAATATTTGCAAGCACTTTTTAAATTAGGGATTCTTGCTTATTTGCTTACAGTCATCATGACAGCATTACCAGATCCTCCGCAGACTTTCCCATGCTTTTCAACACACTGTCACCTGTGTCCTTTTTTGTGTCCAAGTCCATTTCATCTGATTTCCTATGCAAAGGTGTTAAGGTTCTTTCAACCTCAACTAAAGGTGTGTTAGTCACAGAAGAAGGGATGCGAGAATTACTCGTGTTGTTCTGAGGCAGAGATGCTGTGCCGATACTGTTATTTGGGTGGGCCGCAGCACTATTGCTTACTGCAGGAGGGGCGGACAGATGGTTGGCATCGCAACCCGCAACGAAAGCCAATCCTCCACCATGTCCCTGGTGAAGCATCAACGGAGGGCCACCCCCATAAATGTTTAAGAAGAATCGCCACGATTCTTCGGAAAATGGCGCATAATCTGAACCTAAGAAAAACAGTACCACAATGATGTCGATGCCAATCTCAAAAAAACCAAGGATGGTCATAAATATTTCCACTAAGCCAGCTGTATACAAAGTTTGAAGCATACCATGTTTTAAAACGAATTGTCCATTCTTGTTGATCGCAATACTGCTGTTATCAATCGGACCGGGTGGATCTGTGACAACAACAAAAATTAACACACGATACAATCGTATGCGATGACTTAAGCCCCATATTGTATTTCAAACTTGCATTGATTTTTATGCATTTTCATGTAGTCTTAACGTTGTCAATGCACTGGTTAGAATCTTACCATTTTCCTTTCCTCTCACAAAGCATTCCCAAGTGCGGAACCAGTTCATGCTAATCAAGTAAATGTATGTGGAGGAATCTTGAGCCTTGAACTCGTGTTGGAGCTGTTAAGAAGATAGATTTTAAGCACAATTTTCAATAATCAACAACATAATATAACCAGACTATAAAATAAGTACAAATTGCTTACACGTAAAAATTCTTCCAGCTCCTGTTTCCTCCGGTTTTCCAGCAAATCCAGTTCATGCTGGCAAATCCCACACAAGAATAGATGTGTGCAAGGAGGGCCACCACGAAAGCTAGGAATCATTATACAAAATCAAACGAAATTCAATTGAAATAGAACATTAAAGTTTTAAATGTGAACGGCGGCTCGATCTTACGAATCATGAAGGTACTCCCAAACTCCTTGTGAAAGAACTGTGCACAATTCATCAACGTGGTTATCTTTGCTTGGATGGACTCCTGAAATTCAAAAATACTGCGTGAAAACTATGGAATGTTTGCATCAACCATTTTGAAATTGCACAATCATCATAAATATTAATAAGCATTCTGTATTTGATCATTGCAAGTGAATCCATATTATTGATAACATAGTGTTAACTTATTTCAAGCTTAAGAAAGCTTCAGTTATTGAACATGTGACTAGTAAGAACCACTATAATTAAGTCTGCAAATATTTATCAAGATACAGCCAAATCATTTTTTTTTTTAAATTGTACATTTTCAACTGTGCAACTACTGAACATTTACAACTGCAAAATGTGACCTCAAAAAACGTTCTTATTTATGAAAGTTCTGAATTCACTACAAAATAAATCCTCACCTCCATGTGGGCAGAGAAAGTCGGAATTGTCAATAGGTCCTGGCTCAGCAAAAGTGTTAAATTTATTCACCCACTGCTTCGATACGTAAAACTGCATTAAGCTTGGCTGAATGTTAAAAAAGTTTACCAGCATGTTAAATAACTGCAATAGAGTCAATTGTGGAAAAATTTCAGAATTAAGAAGGAAACGTGTGCCGACCTCCCGCTTACTTATGTCCATTAATTCAGCTGCTCTCTGTCTTTTCTTTAACATCACTTCCGAAGCTTTCCTGCAAATTGCATTGTGATAAGTATGGAGTATAACTGGCTAAGAAATAGGGATACAATTGCAACACTTTCCCACCTATAAAACAAGACGTAAGCCTCACAATTGGCGACTGTCTGAGGATCCACTTCCGTTACGTACTGGTCATCAAATTCATACCATTGATCATTAATGCAATTCAATCCATAAGCGGTATAATGTCCACCTGTTTTAATCATTCGAAGGAAGCACATAATTAAACCGAAGTTAAGATGAATATACTGTCTTTTAAAAGTTCCATTGATTAATTTAAAGAACTGCAACAGGATCTCGTTACAATAAGAAATTAAAAAAGCATACTAACCTCCAGCTGTCCCATGATGGCAAATAACTGCTACAAGATCATAGGTTGATACTGAAGATGGGCACTCTTTGTGTAAAAATGGCTGCATGTCCAATCCCTCCAATGGAAAGGAAACATAACTATTGATCTTGGATGAGAACATGACTTCGTGTCGAAAGCGCTTCAAGTGGATGCATAAAATCTGAAATACCGAATAATACCATTATCATGAGTTAGCATGCAAGCATTGCCCCTTGACGTTAGTATAAATTAAGGCAGTTCATTCCGCACGCAACCTTGTCAATCGAGTTATTAATTGTTAAAGAGCAAAATTTTGAGCAATTCATACCTCTGGCAAATACAGCACCTTTGAATATTTTATGCCATTCCGAAGCCTAAAAAAATCAAACAAAACTTAGAAAAAAGCATGTCGACGGGTAGATATCCCTAGTCATTTCATGAAACATGCAACTTACTTTTTACATTTCTCGCAACTGTACATGTTGTCGCCCTTAAGTTCATCAGCAGAAAAGAAAGCAGCCAAGCAATCCTGAAGACTTACTGTAGGACCCCAAAACCAACTTTGAAAGCAAAACAACACAAATAAGAAAAGTGCTTCTGCCAATGTAAAGATAAACACGATAAGATTTTGCCATACTCGCATGTTACCTTTTCATCCAGTCAAACATCCAGCTTAACCAACCCTGATGGCTGTACACGTCCGTGCAAGTGCTAAGCGTTCCCTTAGATGGTGTGCTTTGAGAGGCATGTAGTACACCCAAGTACTCACGGTTTGGAATGGGAAGAGATAAATCCTGGAAAGTTTCTTTTGTTGAGGAGACCTGCGAGACAGTGAACAATTTGATAATGTTAAAACGACTTGAAGGTTATTCCACTGAGATTGGTAATAGCCTCCCATATACTTTTTATATAGCTAAATGTTAGAAGACCAGAGGTCTTTGCAAACAAAACAAAGGGCTCATTGTTGTTTTTGTAGCTAACTCCATTATACTAGTTTCAATCTGAAAAGCAGTGCCATGGTGTGTCATATGTTGCATAATGATGCATTTTTTCTTTGCCATGGACCGTTATACGCGAATGACATACTTGTAATTGATTAATGAATAGTAACGTAAGCATGAAGATGACCTTCTAGCAATGACGTCAATTGTGCAGAAAATTTGAGTGGGAGTGTAATAAATGAATATTTTATTGGCACACGTTCTGCATTAACCAATTTGGCACATGCTGAACTTGCGTGGAATTTATAATTGTATAGCTTGTATGGGATTCATAGGTAATTTTGTTTCTTCGGTCAAATCTCTTCCCATTAAAGCAGTGTAGATTGGGGAAAATGCTTGCAAACTTGCTATCATCAAATTGCCTGATTCTTTAAAAACGTCAACAATTCCAAAAGTTGGTCAATTAAAATTGGAGCCATTAAGGTTCTAAAGTTGAATTACATAATCTGTCTCCATTTATAGTAGTTTTCTAGAATTATTTACCCTTTAGTGATTAGTATTGTTATCAAGCAAGTAAAATACATAAAAAACAATATGACGCACTCACCCTGTCGCACGTTAGGCACTGTACTGAACTCAATATTTTTCCATCAAACACATCCGAAATGATGCTTCGATATTTACTCTGCTTTCTTTTGCGACCAGACTTGCACTGCGGGGCCCCACTTCCCTGCATTTGTTGCATGATTGGCTGGGATTGAAATTTGGCAGCGTCGATGGTGGCACTAGAAAAATTTCCTCTGCCCTGAACAGAGGACGAAGTTTGCAGCGAGTGCAGATGTTGTCTTGGATGGGTTTTATCGGGTAACGAAAACGAGGGCGACGTGGGCCTCGAAGCTAGCATTGCTGTCGAATCGCCAATACCAGAGGTGTCTGAAACTGCATCACTGTAATCGGCAGTGTGATTACCCTCCGAAGCAACATTGTACGTGTGCTCCTGGCCTCGCGGATGTCCTTGTATCCTTTGATGATCAATGGAACGAATTTTATCCCTGTTCCCTCCTATTCCTCCCCTATGACCTCTGAACCCCTTATTTCTGGTTGTCATATTTTTGCCATTTCCATTGCCAATGAGCTTCTGCTGCGACGGTGGGCCATCACCTCCATATATGGCAGCTTCCTCGCTGCAAGAGCTCTTTTCGCTGCTTAGCCCAGAGTCGCATGTCTCGTACTCTGCTTCCGACAGGCTAGAATCTTCGGTGGAGTCCTGGAAATCTGTATCAGGATTGTCTAATTCCATCGGCGAGGGCGTGGACTCGATGCCATTGGGCAAATTCAGGACAGGCTGCTTTAACTCCTCATGCAGCTGGTCCATAAAACAGCGCAAAAATTCCTGCGAGTCCTATAAAGAATAAAAGCACATTAGTAAATAATGTACAAATACACATATACAATTAAAAGATCACACATGTACAGCTTGAAAACCACATGTTTACCTACCTGCTGGGTGTAACCTCTAAACATAGGGCAGACCATTTTGATACCATAAGCGATATTTGAAGGGACAACATAACTGGGCCGCTTCTTGTGCCACATTTCCAACATCAGCTTCAAGTAACTCTTGGACAAACCAGGCTTCTTTTCTGGTCTGACAACAGAAGCACAATCCAAGAAGAATTGAGTAAGAGGAGGGCTATAAAACACCAGACAATTGATGAATGTACAACTAAAATATACTAAGTAACAATAACATGTACATCATTTGTACATCAAACATACCAATTTGACAGAGCTTGGATTGCTGAATTCATGTAGCAAGTATTGCCAATATTTTGTAATCCAGTCAATCCTTTGGAATAGGAATAAAAAATTGTAAATTAAAACGTGTGATTCCAAATTGAAATTAGTAAGTTGTCTTACACACCTCTAGGCTTCAAACTGTGATTCTCATCTAAGTTTTCCTCGTCTGTTTCCGGATCAACACTCGCCACAGATACTTTAGGTGATTGGATGGTGTGTATAATGCTCTTTATCTGCGGATTGTTGTTTCTTAAAAACACCTCACACTCACAAAGGTAACACCAAACCCTCAAAGATGTTAGATTAATCGTAAGACAGTGTTCTGGATTCGCCTGAGATATCAAAGGACCAACATGAGCAGGATAACCACAAAATTGAAAAACATTAAGATTGACAGTAATTCAAAATATCTACCTCAAAATGTTGCGTACTGTGATCCAAAGGTGTTTCCTGGCAACCAACATACAGACAATCATAATGCAAGCAAGCCCACAAATTTCGTCCCGGCGTAGAGCAAGAATCACATCGCGAAATCTATCCAACAATATTGCATGAAATTAGCAAATTGGAATACATTGGGAGGGTGGAATCACATTTAATAATTGAATGTATGCTTATACTGTAAATTTTGATAGAGACATGCATAGTAGTCATTGTAAATCTACCTGTTGCTTCTTTTGGATATCTTCAAGGACATAGTCCCCCAAAAAGGAAACATGCGTGCAATTGCTAGTTGAAGACATGCTGATGTAGTTGATCGATGGTTAGCAAATAGCTGAGCCTTGAAACCTGCAAGAATAAGCAAATTGCAACTTTAAATTCTTGCAACTCCTGAATGCCAAATGCTATTCCAGATTAGCGTCCCTTATTCCAGTGCTAAATGTCGATTAAGTAACACAATCACATTAAATTGTTGACCCATTCATAATTTCTAAGTTTCACAAACCTTGTTCTAGCTATGGCAATTCAAATAAGAAAATATTGCTGTGTAACTGATTAATACTGTCCTAGACAAATTATAAAAGCTATTGATATTCACTAGTGTATGATGGCGAACATAGGCAATTCAAAGGTAACAAAGGGTTCGCTGTGCTAGTTAAATTATGTGAAAGTCCAATGTACAAATACCACAAGTACATATGTGCAATATGCACTTTGTGGATGTAAATGATCTTAATTTTCAAAAATAAGGTACACCCCCACTGTCCTAATTATCTACTTTCCTCAAGGGGACATAACTGTGTCAGCTACTTTTCCTGCCATTTTCGCGTAAAGCGGATAAACACAGTATAATCAAAAACGAATGGTGAAGAGTCCGGCAGGTAGCTGGTTTAGTAGGTCATTTGGTAAGATTTCTAGGTTACTTTCCCCATTTCAAGGTTTGTACTCAGTAGCCTGTCCGTATTAAAATTGAATTGAATGAAGTGGTCGGAAAGCGCTCGGTAGCGTTTTCTTTTCTTTTCTGGCGTTTACTATGAAAGCAATAAGTAGCTTTATCGTTCACTCAAGCGTTAATTATTTCAGATGCTTACCGTGATAATGAAAATTCAGCAACCAAATTTTAAAGACTTAGATAGCTTAGCCAATATAAATAATCGCTTTCCTTTGTCTTTAAACCGAGAAATTCGCTAATCAAAACATGAGAAAGAAGACGAAGCTTGCGTGAGCGCACTGCTATTTAAAATGTTAAGTGTTGCACACGCATGAACCTCCATACGTCGGATTATCGTCACAGACACTACGATTTTGCTTAATTCCAACTGACTAATAGGCTCTTAATGCTAATAATGATATTCTAAAAAATGTAAAATCACCCACTCTGAATCCATCATGACCGGCAGAAACGTAGAACTATCCCGAACATTCGACTGCTGCGTTTTGGTAGAAACTGACCACACCGAACGCCCTCTATCATATCTATCGTGTGATAAAAAGTTCGGAAAAACACAGAGTGGCACATTAGTGTTTATTGGCCACATTGAGGCCCTCCGTTTGAATTACACAATAACAGTAGAGTGCCACACAAGCCACTGCTGGCACATTTCGTGGAGATTTTGTTCATCAAAAAAGTAACAATAAATATAATAACATCACCATGACTTTCAAAAATGCGATGCAATTAAGGCTTGGGTCCTTATTCGAGCACAAATCGTGCAGAAAAATGATGGCAAGATTTTTAGGCCAAAATGGAAATGGAAGTTTTGAGCACATTGTGTCGCTAGAGGACACCGCAGCAAGACGATAATAAAATAAGATTAATAAAGTAAATGTTCAATGAAAAAGTAATGGAAAAAAAATATCATATAGCAATATATCGTCTTGGCATTTTATCTCAATACAGCAAATTATGCCCTTGATCATTACTGAACAAAACATCCTTTATTTGCATATATTACATTCCAGTCTCCACTTTGGTTTGAAGTTCCTGAGCAAACGTTTCTGCCACCAAAAGTGGAAATACAAGGGTAGCATCAGCATACACCTATTTAATAAATTAATATTAATTAAGATTACAATATTGCCAACGGAACTCTTTACATGCAGAGCAAATGCCTACAGAAAAACTGCCAATTACATTAAAATATACACAGGAAAACTAGAATTAGTAAATTGAAAAACTGGGTATAAACCTGGGAAAAAATAAAATAAATCATGCTGGTTTATACTGTCAACTGTCATACTGTTAACTGTAGTTTACAGTAATTCAGTGGGCAATTGCACTGCGCGCAAACATGTACCAATATGTGAGGAAACATCAAGTCGCCATTTTAATAACAACAATTTTATCTGAGAGTGCATTGTGTATTTACCTTGACAGGCGTTGCATCCTTTTTTATTTTCCCCCAAGATACAGCTTCATCTGGCCGTGCTCCAGAATCGCTCCCATCAAATTCGTGTCCGGTATTAATGAAAACTGAAAAATCAGCACCATTTCTCTGCAAAATATATATGTTACTTGAAGTATTACATTATTATTTGGTTTCAGAAATTCATAAAAACAAGGGTTTCCTACCATCATATTTGCATTACATATGTGGTGTTTTAACACTGAACCACCTATAATTATCATGCCCGAGTTAGCGGCCTTTACAGCGATTGTGTTGAGTCGCCTGATATCTAAAATTCCACCGACAATGTTTAAGTATACAGGATGGGGAACAAATTTAGGGTACTGCTTGACAACAGGTAATAAAATCAAAGTTAACGACAAACCTTGTGCTATATCTAAAATGAAACCAGGATTACGATATGAATGAAAATAAATCATATCTCCAAGAGATCCATCAGTTAGAGCTGGGCAAAAAATTGGAATGTGATTCTAAAAAAAATAATAAAATTCACAATCATTATGGATTACTTTATTAGCTTTCTGTCCATGTAATTCATTTTTAAATCAAGTAAGTTAATCATTTATATTCCTTAATTCCTTGCAAGACCAGGAGGAAAAAACTGTGAACTCAATACAATACTGATGATTTACAAGAATGCTAATTGCATTTGTACACTAGCTGGACCTTTAATTATGATAAAATTAATATTAACTGCATCTGAAAAAATGTGTTTTATCAATTTGATTGCACCCATCACAAACTCAAAACAACAACTTACTTTAGATGCCCAGTAACAAATGGAATCCGGATTATTTATTTCTTCTCCTAGACGGGCAATTACTTTGGATGGGCTCCAAACCATATTCTGAAAACAAATGAAATTCATTTATTTAAAAAAAAAAAAAAATTCCAGTAAAGTAGACACAAATCTAAAAAAGTCGACTACTCTGGAAAATGCAATTTCTTACTTAATTATATACATCACGCACTTTTGATTTCTGTTCTTCCAGAAGATTATCTAATAATGGCATAATCCAATCTTCAAACTTGCAGTAATTATTATTAGGCACTAAAAGATTGCCAATTCGGTTGAGGCCTGCATCTCTAAAATAACAATGCCGTTAGTTCTTGAAAATTGCGTTTAAGCCCCAATATTTAACTATAACAGTTCAAGGAATTCTATTGGATCATAATACCTTAATTTACTGCCTTTCAGATGAAAATCACCAATAAAAGTTGGGGCCAAGCATTTTATGATATCTTCTTCTACACCGCCTGCAGACGTCACGATACAATCCACCTAAAATATTATGATATTGTGCAACCTTGCAAAACAACAAAGTGTTTGAAATTACAAACGTCGTACCATTCTGTGCTGAACAAGATATCTTATAGTTTCTCTAACCCCACAGGAAACCATGTTTGATGTGTAACCCAAGAAAATTGTACAGTTGGTCCTGCGCTTAATAAATTCATCTTCTTCGTATAGGTCTTCTTTCAGTTCATCTGGCAAGGGTTCCTTTCGCTTTCTAATCTATAACAGACCAAATTAATTCAGTAAATAATTCTTCAGATGCAATTATTGCCGACTAGCAGTATAAGAACCTCTGGCATTTAAAAATCAAAAACAATCACCATTTTTTGGATTTCTTCAACAGCCAAGCCGAAATTGGTAGCTTGAAATCCAGACGTTTTGTACGTTTGCAGAAGGGCATGGTAATCAATACCGTGATTAAAATCGTAACCAGAAACCTTTTCCGTGTGCAAAGGCAATTCTGCACTCGTCTTGCGAACCGCTTCAGTGGCGATTTGGGGTGGATTTTGGTTAGCCATTATAACCTTCCATTATAAAAATAAATAAATAAATGAATGTTAACTGATAAAGGCAGCACCTTACAATTCGCCAAGAGTCGACACGACAAAATGCTAAGCTTGAAAACATAGTTGTCTTCTAGTACAGTCTACTTTAAATATTGAAGAAATAAAACGTAGGCTACGTATCAAAAATGCTAATTATAATAAGATTTCCGTATGCCCATCATATGGAGTCTGGTGTATAATTTGCATTCTTAAATTTGTGATTCTACAGTTTTACATCATCTGGCATGGATTTGTTTTATCCTTGTCTGAACATGCATTATGGCGATTAATCAATGTACTTATTTAGCCGGCAAAACTACTTAAATTCGTGAGTGAACAAATAAGCTACCATTCCAAGCAAGATTGCCACTAAACATATAAAATTCATGTAGATGATCGAATACATATTCAATTTCAGTTCAACTCTTACCTAAATTCGTGGAACAGTTCGGAAAGACAACCTGCAAATTCGAAAGCATGGAAATACAACCGCCATTTTGTAGTAGAATGAAGGATGTATGGTGCTCCATCGCAAACCCAACAGCGCTTAAAGTGGACTGATCCATCATGACAGACAGCGAGGAGCAGGAGCGGAAAGCTGTGACGGAATTTTGCCATTTATTAGAGAAATCAAAACAACTATTCAACGGATTAAGGTAAAACGAAGCCCAGCTATTAGATCTATAAACGCTCAGAATTTAGTTATGTTAATTTTATCGCTTCTTTTGACGTGTGCCACTTTCACGTCGGTCCCTGCGCTATCACAGCCACCTTCCATAATTCAGAAATTTCGCAAATTTCTAATTTTTGGCCAGAATTTGTGGTAAAAAACGATAAAAATAGTTTAGATCTCGAAGAATGCAAAATACTTAAATATAGAGAAATTCTACGCTCGTATTTTAACTCAAATTTCGATGTTTTCATGATTTAGACAGGTTCTCCTAATACTGTGATTCTGCCTGATGCTAGCGCGATCATTGCTTAAAATTGCCGTGATTTCCTTGTAGCTTAGCAGTGAACAAATAAATTATACTGCGAAATAATTATAGTCTCGAATTAAAAATGGTATTCAAAAGTCCTGCAGTAGATAAAATTCACACAAATATATCAAGATTATCATGCAAGATCTTCCCCCTATATGGTGGGCTTCCATTTTGTCTTTTAAAAGAATTGAATTAATAATCCATAATAATTGCCTACTGTGCAAGTGTTAATGTGCGTTAGAATTTTGTAGAATTAGTTATAAATAAAGTTTAACTTTTCATTCACTTGAAAACATTTTGATTCACTGAATCTTAAACTGATCATAAATTAATTAAATAGATTTTTCCGAAGTGGTCCCTTCATTAGATTTTAGTTCTAATCCAATAATTCTGCACGTTATATTTCAGAGATCTTCCTCAATATGGTCACAAACAATGGCAAGCCTATTTCGGGCGAACGTTCGACTTGTACACGAAACTATGGAAATTTCAACAGCAGCATCGGCAAATCCTAGACACAAAATATGGCTTAAAGAGATGGCAAATAGGAGAAATAGCATCCAAAATAGGACAGCTCTATTATCATTATTAGTAAGTATGACCGAATTTGGACCAGAAGAGCTGGACACTGGAAATAAACTGTCTGAAATTTGTTAACGCGAGTAGCTGGCAGGTGCCCAAACTAAAATTAATGTCGGGTTTATTTTTTACAGTCTGCGTACTAGTGAGACCAACTATCTAAACGAGGCATACTCGTTTTATGCAGCGATCCGGACAAGGGCGTACTACTCCAAAGCCCACAAGGAGGATCGGTAATAAGTATTATTGTCATACTTGTGAATTGCAAACCTCACCGAAACAGAACTTCTACCTCCGTGGTTTATTTTCAGCTCTGGATTTTTATTTTCCAGCCCCGATCTCATGGTGAAGAAGTTGCGCTACTATGCTCGCTTTATAGTAGTTTGCTTGCTTCTAAAGAAAATGAAATTAGTGCGAGATTTAGTGAGGGTCAGTGCTTTACTTTACTAGTAAATTTTAGTTTGCACCAAAATATTATATCTTATAATTTAACTCTTTCGTTTCCTCTCAATGGCGTCGATCAGGAGCTTGCCAAGCAAATTGACGATTACACTGCCACTTATGAGCCAGAAGATCAGCTTGAGTGGTCGCTGGTCCTAGGGGAGATCAAATCTTTCATTGAAGTAAGTCCTACTCATTCTTCCTTTGGTTTATCCCAATTGCTACTAACATACACGAGCTGATTAATCGTTTTTATACTTCTATTGCTCTCATAAATAACAATCAAGGCTGACAATATAATCAATGTGGTGGATGTGGATTCCTCTTCTATTGTTATATCTCATCGCCTGGGTCCTCACAGTGCACCACCAATTGAAAAATCTCCTTCCATGATCTTCTCTTTACAAGAAATACTCATTATTGGAAATTCAAGTGATCAGGTAATACGAGTACAAAAGCAAAATCTAAATCGCTTGACAAAACAAAAATTATTTGAATTTCATTGCTCTTTCTTTTCCAAAATCCAGGTGAAATTCAGTGAACTGACTCTGGACATGTTCAGGATGCTCCAAAGCCTAGAAAGGGAACCCCAGGAAGACACCACTCAGTTGTATGATGTTTCCCCCGCACCAGGACGAGTGCCTTTTGTAAGATCATAGTATCTGTGCATTATTTGTTTGGGTGCTCGTAAGTCATGAAATTCCTATTCAGTAAGGAGCATGTCATTGTTTTCTTGCTTCAGGAGAATGGCGATAGACCGACCAAGAGGGAGAATCCTCACAAGTACCTGCTGTACAAACCAACGTTTAGCCAACTCATGGTCTTTCTTGCATCTGGATTCAAGGAACTGCCAACAAACGGGGTCATGCTGTTGTACATATCAGCCGACGGATGCTTTCCCAACGTGAAACATCCAGACGATGGTAGATTTTTGCATTTGTTTCTTCCCGCTTGTGATTAGTTAGAAACGTTTTTGAAACGATTTCAGTCACCGTTATGTCCTGCAATCAGCGCAATAACCTCTATTTTTTGGTAAATTAGCTGGATACGATTTGGGAGGGGTCATAACCAACAGCAAACGGGAAGCAGATCACTCCAATAAACGAAACACTCAACTGAAAGATATGCATTGGTAAGCTGTGACTTTGTAAATAGTTTGTTTTGAAGAAACAACAAGATGCCACTAAATAAGCCCTGAATAATACCTCTTATTGGTATTTTTCAGTCTTTATCCAGGAGATCTCCACCCGTTCACTCGCAAGCCTCTATTCATGATAGTCGACAGTGATAACAGCCACGCATTCCAAGTAAGCATTGCTGCAGAGATAAGAATTTAGTGATGCTATTCCTATGAACTTTTCATTTTAAAGCGTCAGATTCATGACGGACAATTTTTCTTCTTTCATTCCAAACAACAGCCTATACCTCGATACTTCGGTCAGCCGTTGCTCACCCTCATGTCCGCCGAAGACATACCCACGAATTTCCATGGCAAAAATTGTGAGAGACCAGAAAATAATGCACTTTTTGGCGTTTTTACCCAGTGCAGTACTGCATCCTGATCACTCTTTCGTATTTTAGATCAGCAGCACAAAGGAAGTCTATTTACTCTGTTCCTGCACAGTCCATTGACTGCATTCTGTTTCATCTGCAACATTGTCGACATCCCTATCGCCTTATGGGATGAATGCCAATTGCAGATCAATCGGTTCTTGGCAGAAGCGGCTCGCCTCATGTCTTGGTGCAGGACTTTAGGTAGGTTCACGTTTCCTTCTTCTAGATATCACACAAACGGAAGGAATGAACTCCTTTTTAGAACGGTTTTTATACTTCAGATATCGCATTCGTTCAGTTTTTCGGAGATGATTTTCTGCGTTTGCTATTGCTCAGATACATCTTCTGTTATATCACGCTTAAACTCCATCGCGGTTTTAAGGTAGGCCTAAGATCAGTAATGTATCACTTAGGTTATAACAGAATTCACGAAAATCAATATTTTTTGTTCAATTTTAGGGACCAAACTTTTATCCGAGATGTCAGCCACCCATTCCAGAAGCGGATATTCTCGATCATCCGGGTCTTCACAAGAGCGTCCTCGATATTGCCAGCCTGCTGAACGTGCGCCCGCTCTTCTTCGAGACGGACGAAGCCGATTGATCAGAAATGCAAAATATCCACAACATTTCCTCTCATTTATGATTGACAAACTATCATGTAAGATCACGAGGGATGGCATTTTCGGAGTTGGACGCCGGGCGTCACTTTATGAAGTGGTGAAAAAATAATGAGGTGCTGACAATTACCGTTACTTAGTTGGGTATGAAACCCAATGGCCGTAGCCGCAACAGTATCATACCACATTTGATTTATTTATTTTAATTATAATTAATTTTGCTTACATATTCACTTATTTTAAACACCAAAGCACCAGCCGAGGTTCAACCACGTGCCTCCAACTCTTGAAAGTGCCAACTTTCATCTCCTCGTCTAAAAATTCCATCAAAAATTTAATCGATTCTAGTCATTGACCATTTTACCTGAAGGACTAATACCTGTGATATTTAGTTGAGCATTAGTAGAGCAGAGGGAGAGAGTCTAGTGTGGGTAATTGACTATATATATATATATATATACTGTCGGTCTTGTGAGGGAACGTGTGGATTTTTCATGATTCATACCTGGAAATGTCAAGAAAAGCAATGCATGGTATCCATTCATAGCATGATAGCTTGAGCTAAACTAAAAGCAGCAGGCTTTGATAGTTAGGTCTCACATATAAGGGGTTTACTGATCCACACGTTCACGATCCATATATTTCCTCCATCTTGTAAATTACATTGAATGCAAATGTAAATTAAACCCTCTCCCACACCACGCTTTCCCGAATGGGCGCCATCCTCACCCCAATTATAGTCCAAATCTCTTATGACTAACATATTTAAAATGAAATCCTGCTGTGAAGGAACGTTTGGTTTTTGGACTGCATACTTGACATGTCTAATGTAACAAATGCACTGTATATCGTGAGCTATATAAAAATTCCTTTATATTTGATTTAATAAGGCTAATGCATAGGAACAATCGTTGCATATCTCAGGACCAAATGCTTAAAAGCATCTGGTCTTAGTAAGTCGGCCGTTTATGTTAAAAAATCCGTACATTTTAAACCAGTAGGGCATTTCGCATTAAGCTTGCAAGCAAACGTCACTCTTGTAAAACATTCTTTTTAAGGCGAATTTATGAATTCACCAAGGCCAGTCTTACAAAACACAAACATCCCTTCAAAGCATCAGCTTATATAACAAAACTCACTTGCATCAGCTAAGCAGTTTAAGGTATATAAACACAAAGT
Organism: Ophyiulus pilosus; assembly: GCA_033995625.1. Lineage (NCBI taxonomy): Eukaryota > Metazoa > Arthropoda > Diplopoda > Julida > Julidae > Ophyiulus > Ophyiulus pilosus. Next base: position 19,987 of record JAUJYV010000882.1, read on the forward strand.
AATAGGGGCCATTAGTTCTGCATTCAATTTCATATTGCTTCCCAATTCCTGATATATGCCGCAAAAGGCAATTTAGTCATTTTCTCTACAATTTCCAAAAAAAATATAGCAGCTGTGTTAGGCCTCAACTATTCGCCTCCCCCATTAAGGACCAAACAAAAAATATGAAAATAATATAGTGGAATAGTTAAATTTAATACATAATAATAGCACTTTCTCCCACCCAAACATACACACTTGCATTTAGCAAAATCAAACTTCCCACAAAATAGCGCAATTAATTGCTGCAGCGTGGAAGTATCGAGTAGGAACTAGAAAAAAAAATCACGCCATACAGTCATAATATAATATACACCCACATTCTTCTAGCGCCAACGTTGTAATAGATTTAAATAAACAAGAAACTAAATAAGACATGAAAAGGGGAGGGATGATTATAAGAGAATCTCCCTGACCGCTTGGATGGTATTGCCATTCCAATGGTAACATCCAATGGAGTGGAATTATCAGTTGGTTATAAAGCCTAGTAAGAGGTGCCATCTATTAATTGAGCTAGTGCCAACTTGTGCAATTGTAAATACACACAAGCACCAAAATGATAAATGGGTATGTCTACAAGGGGACCGTTAAAATTATCTTTTCCAATCATCTATTAAAATTACAAGCATAATTGCATGCTCTATTGTGGCCAAATGCACGGGCTTCTCTCTATTATTGCATTGCATTGGACCTTTTTCTTCAAAACTTTAAAGCTAATTGCCAATTTCAGGGACCTACCTCAGCATGTTCTTTCTTAGAAACAATTGACACAAAATGACAAGACTTGTGTTTGACTTGGATGGTGCCACCATTGCTTTATATCTCTCAGAAATGAACGATTTTAGGTGATGCAGTGTGATTTGTGCATAACTGCTAAACATTAGTTAAAAATTATGGCTTTAACCTGAGTCCTATAATGAATTTATGTGTGCCACTTTGGCAGGAGGGGGATTGCATTTTTTTCTCAAAATTATTGACATATGCAGAATGCATCCATATATCATGTGTAATTATTGAAATAATTGTAAAATTCGCTTATATATTTAGAATATATTTTTTCCTGTTTATTCACATTTCACACATACTTGGTAATAATTAACGCTTTTTCAGTAGTTTGTGAAATTTGGCAGGATACAGGTCAAATCTACATTTATAGAATCAGGCTAATGGATGTTCGACCCATCATAATTGAACTATTTAAAAACAATTATTTCCTAATGCCTTTGATAAAATTGCACATAGACTGCGCTGTAGATCACCCAAAAGTTTTCAATCTTAGTGACATTTAGTACCATCAGCGAGCAAAAAAGAAGCAGTACTTTGTGACAATGCACGTGGGGCATTCAATTTTCAGCACCTTGTAGTGCTATTTTCGCTAACATACAGTATTTGTGCCATAACAGAATTCTTTGATAAGAGACAAAAACGCAATTGGGCTCAAAATTTTATGCAATGTAAGAATAAGTTATCCCTCTTTCTGGGGTTATATAAATATGAATCATCATTTTCTTGATGCAAATAATTGGTTGGGCTCAGAGTTGACGGTCAAGAATGATATATCAGAAGAATCATGTGTGCAATATTTACAAAGCTTGAAATGAAATATACATTTTCTAATATATTACCAGATTATCTCAAGAGTGGGGAACACGTTAACTATTCCTTGCCATCTTATTTTAGAGCTTCTTCAAATCGCATCTTTAGAAAGTCTTTATCATTTTCCATTTTCCATCTTTATTTTTAATGGGCAGGTTTGCTTGTGAGTGAACGAATATCCTCCGTACTTCCAGAGAAAATTCCAGTGTTTAGGTGGAGATTTATAATTATTGACGGTTTTCTTTAATGAATTAGTGTCAAAGATTTTAAAAAAAGGCTGTAGTTACATATATTTTCAATCTTTATGTATATTGGTTTCATGACATGTGAATAAATGAATTTCAGACGTGGAAAAGCTATGTATTTCAGTTGCTCGAACGTCTGTTTCATCCAAAAGGACAAGTCATAATTAATGGAAATAACGTCATGTGCTTGAGTATAATGACCTAGCTCAAACGTGTATATTATTTCTGAAAAATCACCTAAAAGTGTTTTTTTAAAGTGGCTGCAGCACCTTAATCGTCATCTCAAAACTGATGAATTTCTGATAAATAAGGGTAATGTGCAGCTTGGTTTTTCTTTCCTTTTTAATGTTTGTTGGCAGATGTGGGTAAAGGGGAGAGAGTCAACGTGCAACCAAACAACAAGGTGCGTCACTAAAGGGGCAATCGCTCATCAACACCATAGGTATCCATACAAAAAAAAACCGCTCCAAACCTTGGGGAAACTTAAACCTTTACGGCATACCTCGGGCAGTCAACTTTTAGACATTGCTATCTCCATTTCGTGGACGGTGAAATACGACTTCTGCATTGGGGAACTTGTCCGCCTTATAGTCCTTGTCCTCACTCAGACGCTTACAAATGGAATTGTGAAGATGTTCTTGGAAGTTGCGGTTGAGAGTGGCGTTGGCAGCCACGTCGTGCGTCAGTTCCGCGAGACTGGTCGTGGGTTCGGCGCCGGATGCGACCACGGCACGTCGCAGAGTGTCTGGAAGAATGCTTGAGGTGTCAATGTCACTGCGGAGCCTTCCGTTGCTAGTAATCTTTAGAAAGAAAAAAAACATTGGAGTAAAAAAAAAATCACATAAAAAAAACCTAGCAGTTGGTCAACTCAGTTGCTCACCTTCCTACGCTTCGAAGGCATTGTTCCCAGATAGCCGTCGCTGAAAGGTCTCTGTGCAGATTGCCGACGCTGGCGCTGCACGTCCTCAGCAATAATAGGCACCCAATCCTGAAACAAAATCAAATCTTAGCAGTTAAACGAACGACGAAATCCCTCTTGAACGACATGAACTCATGCCAACTTACACTTGGCACAGCTCTGGCCCAGACGGATTCTGACGATAGGAGATCGGCCACATTAGTTTCGCCCAAAATTCCACTGGCCACCGCCTCTTCCACCTCTGCCAAAACCACAGACTCAACTGGCGTTATGATGCTGGCAGCCACATCCCTAGCAGAAACCTCAATTTCCATGGGCTGAAAAATATTCGTTAACATTCCATTGTTACCAGCTACAACCACTAGAATATTATTGTCTACACAAGACAAGAAATAAGAAATTGTAATCTTACCACCTCATCGGGTGGTGGAATGGCTTCAGAAACAACTGGGGCCTTTTGTGCACTTTTAGAGGACTGTTGTGCCTAAATCAAAATTAAAAGACTATTTTCAGCATTACACTTTCGACAAGAAGAGCAGACAAAGAAATGGTTCCTTTTGTGTAGATTTCAAAAAAACGATGCACACATAAGGTAGTCGATGCTTACCGCTTGAGTGGTGGCCGGTCCTGCACTCACAGTATTAACCACATAGTGCAGCACAGCGCTTTCCGGCATCCTTATATTGGGGACCATGCTGCGGATTTGTGCCGAGCACATGTTCACCATCCACTGCTGGATGAAAGGATCCAGGTCGGAAGCTATTCGACGCTTCACAGAAAAATAAAATTTCCATCAGTGAAAACATTTCCACCAAGAAATAAAAAACTAAAAATAAATGTATCTTGATGTTCTTTACAGTCATCATTTTTTTTTTTAAATTTACCACTCTGTTTTGAACCATACGTTCCAGTGCCTGCTGTCCATTTCTGAAACAATGGATGCTGAGAATGATGTCTTCCGAGATAATTAGGCGGCACATAGTATATAAGGCAGAGCCAAAGTTTTCTTCTAAAGAAGCAAATCAAAGGCGATCAACAACAAACAACAAAATCAACTGCAACCACAAGATAACAATTATACACATTCCACGATACTCACCACCAGGATTTAGAAGAAAGTTGATTAACGTGGAGAGACGCTGTTCATAAAAATTGTGCATGGTTGCCAAATAGTCGATTCCATCTTTTATTTCAATGTCACCCTAAATTCAAAGTGAGATTTTGTAGTGTGAACATTCCTCCTTTGAATATCTATTTACATTTGACAGGTCTACGAAATACTTTCATAACAAAATGTGAAACACCATACCACAGATCTGAGTTCAACGTCCATGAAGGCAGCCAATTCAACCACTGCTGCCCTAATGTTTTCTTCGGTAGGTTCATTCCCATGCAAAACTCTAGTTTGTACAAATTCGCGAAGGTTGGCTCGTAGGCGGTCCAAAGCCTCTGTGCGACCGAACAAAACTTCAATAAATTCTCTAAGAGAAAGATGCCGAGCGATGCACATTACCAAATCGCTTACCAGGCCTAGACAAATAAGAAATAGAAAATAATAAAATTATTTTTGTGCAAAGGCTATTGACCGCTCGGAAATGAAAGCAGAACGTTTTCTCTACCTTCTCCTTCCTCGTAGCTATAATCTGGTAAGGTGCGAAGAAAGTCTGCAATTGTGGCCGACTGTGTGGCTTCACCAGCAGTCTGAAATTTGATCTCCAATTTAGTACCCTTGACTGAACAGCGAAACAGGACTAGCCTGTACATGTCAGCGGCAATAAGTGGGGAAACTTACCCTCCACTGCGTTATGAGTTCCATAAGCATTCGAGGCAAACCACCAGCCTGAGGGGCAGCCCTTGAACTGCCCTGATTTGAGCTAGATGATGGTGCAGCATTGCTGCTTGTACCTGCTAAAATCAATGACATTTCCAAAATGTGCATAATTTACATTGTCAGACGATGTCATAATAAATATAAGAATTGCAACTTACTATTGGAATGACTAAATAGTGCAGACATCATGTTGGCTACCATGCCAGCGAGTTGCGCATCAGTGGGAACAACGGTCCCAGTGGAGGCATTTGCTCTTTGTTGCTGAGGCTAATCCAAGGTAAAACAATTGAAAATACATAAATGTTCTTATTGTCATGGCTGATTTGTTTAAAAAGTTGCTGTACCTGCATTGTGGCCCGTACGGGTACACCTGTTCTTCTCAGCCGCATCACATGATGGGAAGAGCATGGTAGAAATGGATCGAAGCTAACCATTGGAAAGCCAGGAAATGATAGAGGAATGGTTTGAATGGGACGCGAAGTGCTTCTAGTTTGGGTGGATGTCGTTGGATGGGTAGCTGTATTGCCGCGTGCCTGACTTTGGCCATTATTAGCTAATGAATAATACAATTATATAACATATATGAGCAGTGCCTTACAAGTTGACATCAAAATGAAACAACGCTACAACTGCTCCCACAATATATCACGTACCAGAACGCTGCGTGGTGGCCGTACCAACAGCCTGCATAAGATTTTGGATGAAGTCTTGAGCCGGAACCTGCGGAAAGACCATTCCCGGAAACCTGGGAGCAGAAATGCGAATGGGTTGGGGAGTTCCTCCAGCCTCGGTTGCAACCGTTGCAGAAATGCTGTCGATCGTTATGCTGCTAGGGCCGACCTCCATAAATACCACAGGGTTGGGTGACGAGAATAAGCTGGTCATCGGATTAGTCATTGAACCAAATATGGGAACATTCACAGGAATCTGACAAGAGTTCAACACAATATTTCATATCCTGCCGACTTATTGCAAAAAAGTCAACTGCTAATTTGGAATTCCAAACTGTTTCAGGAGAAACCCGGTGTGAAGCAATTGATAGAAATGCCCACCACTCACTTCATGAACATACCAAATACAATTATTAATGATGAATTAGAAACCCACCTGTTCTCCCACTGGTGGAGCAGAAGACTCATTTGTTCCGGTTG
>JAUJYV010000883.1:0-25763 GCA_033995625.1 Ophyiulus pilosus
GCTTGAGACTGAGCTGCGTCTCAAGTCCCAACTGCATGCCACAGCTGTACAGAAAATTGCCAAGACGAGCTCCAGACAGCCAAGCTTTTTCTCGTCTAAGCATCATCTCAAGCTTTAGCTTAAGATTGAGATGCAGCTTGGTATAACCCCCATCTCGCAGTTGCTCAAATTGCATGAGCTTGAGACTGAGCTGCGTCTCAAGTCCCAACTGCATGCCACAGCTGTACAGAAAATTGCCAAGACGAGCTCCAGACGGCTAAGCTTTTTCTCGTCTAAGCATCATCTCAAGCTTTAGCTTAAGATTGAGATGCAGCTTGGTATAACCCCCATACCGCAGTTGCTCAAATTGCATGAGCTTGAGACTGAGCTGCGTCTCAAGTCCGAAATGCACACCACAGCTGTATAGAAGATTTGCCAAGACGAGCTCAAGACAGCCAAATGTGTGTTATCTCAAGCTTGAGCTTAAGCCTGAGATGATGCTTATGACGAGACAAAGCTTGAGCTGCAGTTTGTTGAGCAACTGTGGAATGGGCCTAAGACAGAATTTGAGAGGTCACGTTTGTAATTAAAGTAAGGGAAAACCTCCCACGAGTTTCAGATAGAATGCACTTATTACGAGACAGTAAAATTGCACCAAAACGCATTAGTTGTGAATGCCGCTCGTTTCATGTCCGCCTAGGCTTATTTTTCGAGGGGCTTTTTTTGGAACTGCAAGTGGCTTTATTTGTGAATGGATGCGCGCAGGAAACGCCGCCATCTTGGAACAGCGAATCCAGGTCATTTGCTAGCTGCGATTCATTCATGGATTCTCGACGACAGCGAAAGTGAATGAATTTCGCAGGTCTTTTCCCCGACATGACCTACATTCGCCCGCGAACTTTTGACCCAGGTTCCAACTCCGGGCCGCGCGCTGCATTGTGGGTGGGGTCGTTGCTGACGTCACGCCACTCCGCAAATGTCAGCATGAATGAAATCTGTGCCGGATGCAACCCGCCGACCCGGCTCGGGTTTAAGGCCACCCCCGCACCCGGCAATAATCGATAAGCATCTCCAGAATCGATGACCGAATGAGCACTGCCTAGTGACGACAACTTTAACCACAAAAAATACTTAATTTGCATGTTTTGCAAGCGGGATTTACCAGCTGTGCGAACCAGCGTTTTTCCAATTAAGCACCTAGCTGCTTTGTAGATTTACATCCCAAATTGCCGACAACCCACTTCGCCGACTCTTTGTATATTGCATTACAGAATGGTATTTGAACCCCTTTCTTGCCTAACATGCCCTATTCTTGGCTAACCTAAATTATTGCAAGTACGTGTAACGCCTCGTTCACACGAGGCCGTATCAGCTAATTTGCCGCACGAGGTTTTTTTACCGAATTCCTCAGCGGGGCGTGCTTCTCTATCTGCACGTGCACGCGATACGTCTCATTCCGCGTACGGATTAATTCCCGATTCGTTTATTTTTGCGATTCGGTCTTGTCGCTGAAAACCCTACGACGTGTACGGTTTTTATGGTAAAATAATGAGGCGCGTGATAAAATTCGAAATTTATATTTGAAAATTGGAACGCAAAACATTCGAAAGAACGAGGCACGTGATAAAATTCGAAATTTATGTAGAAAATAGGAACAGAAAACATTCTAAAAACGAGGCGCGTGATAAAATTCGAAATTTATGTAGAAAATAGGAACGCAAAACATTCGAAATAACGAGGCGCGTGATAAAATTCGAAATTTATGTAGAAAATAGGAACAGAAAACATTCGAAAACTGAATAGTGTGTGAACACTGCACCCGGTTTACCACCTATTCGGCGAAATTTCCGATCAGTCAAAAAACCGCATAGTGTGAAGGAGGCGTTACATGTGCTGGAATTTATAATAAAAAAATGAACGAGTTTTAAATTCGATTAGTATCTCTTAAAATTGACTGCAATTTCTTTTCAAATACCCTGGTTTCCAAGAAATCGTGCGTTTCCTGTTATCACTAGAGGACGCTGATTAGTCACATCGAGATCGATAGCGAGGCGGGCCACACCCTCGCCTCCCATGACGAACTCTGACGTCATCGCTGCCCTCAATTCCCAAATTCATTGAACATCCGAGAGAGCTCTTTCAATGAATTTTCTCAGATTCGATAATCCATTTAACCCCAACTTTGGGGCTCTTCATTGATAAAAATTAAAGGGCATCGGCCTCGCATGACCCAGAGGCCGCCGTTGCAAGGGTCGCTAGGTGGCGCTGCTGCTGGACGAGTTTGGGAAATTCATGGAATTCTCAGAACAGGGAATTCCCTCGAAACAGGAAACATTTACCAGTTGCAGTAGTTACAGATCAGTTACTGTAGATTCTGATATTCGCTTCGAGGCCCCTAAGATACCATGCAAGCTCCTAAAGAACCACACATGACTTGTGGCAATTTACTTATATGGTCTGGTACAGCTTTTGTGAATCTGCAGGATTCGCGAAGATTCCTGCAGATTCACCTCGTTCCAATTAATGAGAAATGGGGGAGTTTGATTCGTGAGTTTTTCCCAGGTGGCGCTGCTTACCACACGATGCCTTCCGCCATCGCGGTCAGCTCAAGAGCTCCGTGAAGGGAAATCCAGGTCATAAGCTGTCTCGATCGATTTCGGATGACCCAGTTCCTAAAATACATGAATGAACCCCGGCTTCTTGGATGAATGAAAGCATGTTGGAAAGCAGCATCATGTGTGCCCCACCCCCTCCTCCGTCGCCATGTTCTTTATGACCAGAGGTGTTCGATATTCCATGCTATTTTTGGAAACGGATCTTCTCCTCCCAATGTGGGTTACGCACTGAATCCAGCGGAATCCAGGCTTTTAGCAACCTGTTGATCCCCCTCCCTTAACGCCAACATCGCAAAACCCTGGTGAATTCCCATAGAGCCCTTGTGAATCCTTGACGCATTCTGAATCCCATGGAATCCTTCCGCATCCCTATAACTTTCTTAAACCCACTGCATCCTATCGTGATATAATAGCCTTCTGAATCTCCATTGGGCCTTTTTGAATCCTTGAAACATTCTGAATCTCATAAATCTATTCTGAATCAAGAGGTTCTTCTGAATCCCATGGAAGCTTTCTGCATCCGTATAACTATACTGGTTAACTGCATCCTATAGTAATATAATGGTTTTCTGAATCTCCATTGGACCTTTTTTTGAATTCTTGAGGCATTCTGAATCCAGAGGCTCTTCTGAATCTTATGGAATCCTTCTGAATCCCATGGATTCCTTCTGCATCTGTATAACTTTCTTATAAGCCCATGGTTAACTGCATCCTATCGTAATATAATGGCCTTCCGAATCTCCATTGGGCCTTTTTGAATTCTTAAGGCATTCTGAATCTCATGAATCTATTCCGAGTATATAGGGGTCTTTTCTGAATCGCACAAAGGCCTTCTGAATCTCGTGGAATCCTTGTGAATCTCATGACCCAATTATGAATCTCATAGAATCCTACTGATTCTGCAGGCGTTTCTGAATTCCATAAATGTATTTTGAATCCTGAGGTACGTCATAATCCTATAGTCTTTCTGAATCCTATAGACTCCCCCTGAATCCAATGGAGCTCAACTGAATCTTTGGAACCATGGAATTTTTTATTGATCCTGGTGAACACAAGTCTGATTAAGAATCCTATTGAATCTTTCACAGATATCACGGAATCTTCTTATTCGTCTATTTTTTCAGGATTTTTAAAGCTGAATCTCTCTTTTTCGATACCTGTCAAGATGAAATTCTATGTAATCTTCCAGAATCCCACTTTTACTTTTTATAGTTAGCTTAAAAGCTTTGTGAATCTCATCAGATTCTTAAATAATCTGAATCTCAGATAAACACAATTGTTTTTGTTGTTAATCGTGTGTATGCAATACAATAGAGAGTTTGAGCCAGCCAACGTTAACGTGACGATAACGATTACGAGAAACAGTTCTGGCGGCCCGGAATGTCATTGGAATGTCATGCTTCGCATAGGGTAGTCCTTGACATTCCGGGCCACCAACGCTGTTTCTCGCTATCCTTACCGTTATCGTTATCGTTATCGTTATCATTGGCTGGCTCAAACTCTCTATTATTAATTTTAAGGTACTTTGAAATGAGCTTACCTTATCAGAATTTGTCCAAACATTTTCACCGAGTTTGGGGGAATTTCTCAGAAAATCGCGAAAACTTCATCCAGAAGATGATGATGCTGATGCGATGTTGGGTCTTCTGCCAAAATTTCACAAAATTCTGGTAAACTATTTCCTAAATTCCGCATAAGTTTTTAACAATTACGGTGGCATTCCTTCATAATTTCAACGAAATTTGCTAGTTGAGGTGTAAAAACGTCGACGAACTTCGCAGAAACTTCAGCAAAATTCATAGTAACTCCACCGAAATCCGCGGTTGTCACAATTCCACTTTTTCCAAAATTCACCGTGAAATTCATCTAAAGTTGACAAAATTCTGTCAAACTATTGCTCCAAATTACTCGTAATAAATTCTTAACAATTACGGGGGTGACATTGCTCCAAATTTCAACGAAATGTCCCCGAATTTCGAACATCTCATCATCTCTATATAGTAAAATTCTTAGAAACTCCATCAAATATTATCGCAATTCGGGTAAAATTTCAACAAAATTCATCAAAATTTAATAAAAATTCTATGCATCCTTGTTAGGTTAGGTTAGGTAGGAGATATGCAATCCTGCAACATTATGGTTGAAATTTCCCCGAAATTCGTCATTTGGTCCATGATGACCCTGCGTATCCGATGAAAATTCAGGAAATTCAGGTGAAAAAATTGCGGGCATTCGTCGCAATTCCGTGAAGTGAAAAATTCGCCGAATTCCACGTTGTTTGTACACGCGTACACATCCACGTTGTTGACAAACAGCGCACATACTCAAGTTAGCCCTGGGTCCTGTGCCCATACAGCAGCGTGTCATCGCCCGGTGCCCCAAGCCGGACGCTGTCCTCTGACCCTTGCCGCTGAAAAGGGGACCAAACGCGGCCCGTGGTCGCCTCACCGGACCCGCGTTTCGCCGTACCTTCTTCGGCAGCTTTCGGCTTTTTCCGTCGAGGTAAATCCGTTCCCAACGAGGCTGCGACGGGAGGCTGAGGCCAAAAATAGACGCCGTGACGTCAACGGACGTCACTGGAGTACGGAGACGGAGGCGCGATGAGGTCGTGGAAATGGCATGCATTTTATGGCCGAAAATATGTGCGATTTTATTTCAATAAGTAAAGTTGATCATCTTCCAGGATTTCGTGTAAAAATTTTGGTTGTGTTGTGTTTGAGAAGCATCCCAAATGGAGGTCACTCCATTTGGGATGCGTGTTTTTACACTGATTAACGCCTCGTTCACACGATGCGGTTTTTCGACTGAGCGGAAATGACGCTGAATAGGTGCTAAACCGGGTGCAGTGTTCACACACTATTCGGTTTCGAATGTTTTCTGTTCCAATTTTCAAATATAAATTTCGAATTTTAGCACGCGCCTCGTTTTTCGAATGTTTTCTGTTCCAATTTTCTACATAAATTTAGAATTTTATCACGCGCCTTTTTTTTTCGAATGGTTTCTGTTCCAATTTTCAAATATAAATTTCGAATTTTATCACGCGCCTCATTTTTTCGAATGTTTTCTGTTCCAATTTTCCACATGAATTTCGAATTTTATCACGTGCCTCGTTTTTCGAATATTCTCTGTTCCAATTTTCCATTTAAATTTCGAAATTTCATCACGTGCCTCATTTTTCGAATGTTTTAGGTTCCAATTTTCAAATATAAATTTCGAATTTTAGCACGTGCCTCATTTTTCGAATGTTTTCTGTTCCAATTTTCAAATATAAATTTCGAATTTTATCACGTGCCTCATTTTTTCGAATGTTTTCTGTTCCAATTTTCAAATATAAATTTCGAATTTTATCACTCGCCTGCCTCATTTTTTTACCATAAAAACCGTACATGTCGTACGGTTTTTAGCGACAAGACCGAATTGCAAAAATAAACGAATCGGGAATTAATCCGTACACGAAATGAGACGTATCGTGTGGACGTGCAGATAGAAAAGCCATGCGCCACTAAAGAATTCGGTAAAAAACCTCGTGCAGCAAATCAGCTGATATGGCCTCGTGTGAACGAGGCGTAATTGGTGCAGGGACATTCCCATGAATTATTTTCAAAAGTTACTCTGCAACTATCTAGTCAAAGTCTGCAATTTCTGAGTTTATTTTTTGATTTGGCTGCATTTGTTGCAGATTTTCGTAAAATTTCACCCTGTAGTCAGGCAATCACTGCTTGCTTTTGTCACATTATATCGATTCGTGGCGATATCGATCATCGATATATCGATGCGACATGGCGATAAATGGTATCGATGCGCCTTCTTATATCGATGTTTTCCAAGATGGCGCTCTTGCGGTTGCCCAAGTCGGTAGTTTTTCTACTTTTTGTTTTTGTAATACGGACAAATGGCCATAAATCGGGGTTAATTCAACTCGATGAGGTCAACTGGAGTCAGATGTTGGAAGGAGAATGGATGGTGGAATTGTAAGTTGCCCATCTCGATTGTTAGCTGGCGTCAACTGTGACCGGACACGTTGTTTGTACACCCCTGCCTCGTAGTCGTGATTTGCGGACAAGTTTTATTTTTGAATATTTTTATGTAAATGTTTAGCTTCGCACCTTGGTGTCCAGCGTGCAAAGCCATGCAATCGATCTGGGAGGATTTTTCCACCTGGAGCAAGGACTTGGGCATCCACGTCGGCCAAGTGGACGTCACCACCAACCCAGGTAAAGTTCAAAGGGTGGGGCTTTGGCAGAAATGGGTCAATTTTTGAATGAATTTTTGGGATGCCCTTATTGAATCGGCCCAAACTTCGGCTGGCGTTTTTGATCTGTGTAAATATTCTTGTAGTAAAACTGGGTTGTCTATTTCGCAGGTTTAAGTGGGCGTTTCATGGTCACTGCCTTGCCTACAATTTTCCAGTGAGTATTTTATCCATTTTCTTTTAGTTTTTTCCCCCAAACTTGTGGCTATCTTGTGTTTATAAAGGTCCTTTTCTCGCATCTAACAGTGTGAAGGATGGGCAGTTCAGACAGTACCGTGGCTCCCGTGACAGAGAAACCTTCATAAATTTTATCGAGGACAAGAAGTGGGAGACCCTTGACACCCTCTCGGGCTTTTTCACGCCAAGCTCAGTCCAGTTAGTACTTACAGTTATTTTATTTGACATTGGCAATGGTATAAAACAACTGGCATAAGTTTTAATTCCACTGTTTTGCAGGATGTCCATAGTTTCATATTTCTTCAAACTCTCCATGATCCTACGTGTAAGTTGAAGAGCGCTGTCCCGTAACGATCGTCCGAGCTTTTGGCTTTGCTTCGTGTTGCCTGACCTCTTCGCGTTCATTTTCAGAATATCCACACTCAACTAGTTGAGCAATACCACTTCCCGTTTTGGGCTTCCATTCTGACTTTTGCCGTGGTAACGATAGCCGTCGGCGCCATGCTGGGTCTGGTAAGTGAACGCCTCTTTTTCATCGCACAGTCCATCTCCGGCCATCACTAACAAGAAATCTTTCGGTTTTAGATGCTCGTCTGTGTCATGGACATGCTTTATCCACCTAAGCATCGACCGCACGCAACAAAGCTACCTACGCCGCCTCAGGCAACGCCTGGTTCGGAGTCTGAGGGTGCCGCTGTCGAGTCGGGAGAGGATACGAAAGCGAATAAGGTTGGGAATGTTATAATTTTGTGAATAATGCGAAATAAAACATTTTATGGGGTAAATCTCCAGTCGTTAAAATTATGTTGTGTAGTTGCCAACTGCGTTTTTTTTATATTTTTAGAAAAGTGAAGATGAAGCAGATAAGTCGCAGGCATCTGGAGTGGAATCTTCGCCAAATTCTGTCAAGGAAAACGTGAGGAAGCGCAAAAAGGGAAAGAAGACAAAAGCCGAAGAATAAGAAAAAGTATGTTTAGTCATATTTTTGATAGGCTCAATTGGCTGGTCACACTGCGCACAAAGTAATCCGCAATTGACTTTTGTGCCCAATGCAATCAACGGATGAAAAATGGCAATGTTTTGATACAAATTGCGTTTATTTTCGCTTTTCTAACCTTCTTAAAACAGTTGTATTATGTCCACATGATCAAATTGCACTTGTTTTGGTGTTTTGGTCTGTAATTGAATGATTTTTCTGGTTTAGCATATCGTGGTTCTGCCGTTTAGTCAATTTTGATCTCCTCGTTCGTTATTTTAATTTTTTTTTTGTAAGGGTGTTGGGGGCAATGTATCGATTGCCGTTGACCAACTTCTGGCCTTTGACGATTAATTGTTGAGGTGCATTTTTTTGAATGTTTTTTGTGTTTTTTGGGGCCATTTTTGTACCCTTTTTGACCATTCGTCGGACAGTTTAATGATATTCGTCGATCAAGTACGAGGGTAATTCTATGGGCTTTTCACTTGCACTTTTCCATTATACTGGGACTGTTGCACATTTTGTGAACTTTTTTCTTTAGTTTCTCCCTGCTTTGCACCCAAAATTCAAGGCATGCTCATCCAATCATAAAATGAATAATGTTGCCGCACAAAAGATTCCCAAGTTCTGTTTATATTTCCTAAATTTATGCTAATACTTATTCTAAATTTTGGAAAATATGTGTCCTAAAGGAATATTTGTTCCTGGAAGACTTCCACGTTTTACAGAAACATACAGTCTGTTTCTCCTAAATTCAGGGAATTTTGAAGACATTAGACTAAATATTTCCTCAACGTTTCAAAACTCGGATGATTTCAAATGATTTCAAATGTCTATAATGTGTTCAAAATTTTCCACAAGCCCTCCAAAATTCTTAAATTTATCCACAATATCATCACTTATATTTATCATTTTGTTTGCAAAGCTATAATTTCGTCCAAATAATGAAATATCCGATTTCTGGGTATTACTAAGGCAGTGAGAAGCCCGTAGGCCAAACGTAATTAGTGTTTTATTATTTGATCATGTTATAGAACAATTATCAGAAATTATGAGCTGGTTTTCATTCGCAAAATGAACACCTTAAATGTTTTGACTATTTTTGATCAATGAAGTACGATGAAATGGACTACATAAGTAATCTTAATATGCCGATGACAATACTTTTATCAGTTCATAACATAACCAAGTCATACGTGTCAGCGGACAAATATCCGGTGATATCAAGTGGCCCTCGGCTCATGTTTTGTACCTTTGAAGTTGTTTATAATTAATTATCTTTTCGATTTTGTAACACTTTAAACCATGCTTAGGCTGCTTCGCACATTCAATTCAACTGCACCTAACATTCCCAGTCTGAATTTGTCAATATAAAGGCGAATTAAATTATTGATAAGAAAACAATTGATGTGCATTTTGGTACGGATTTGTACTTTGCGTGAAAATGATACCAAAAACAACTTTTTATAGGGTCATTAAGGATCAATATAGCAACTAATAACAATTAAATACAATTGAATAATTTTTATTTAAAATTTGTTTTGAATTTTGGGGTGTTTTCGTTGTTGCAGATTTGACTTCTGCCACCTCATTCCTGGCTAAATAACAAACAAGTTTATTTAAACTTTGGGTTTAGGAAATATAAATTAATAAATGTATCATTGTAGACTATTTTTATTGAAATTGAATTTTGCGGTTTTTTATGAAAATTTTTTTTTTATAAACTACACCACTTTACGACTGTAAAATTGTTAAAATATGATCGTATATGATGAAACTTTCTGTAATGAGTTGGATATGAGGTTAAAAACATCTAGGTAACAATAATTACAGGATAAATGGCCTTCAACAAGGAAGGTATAAATCTAAAAGTTTACAGTGTTTATAAATTCTATTAAAAACCAGAACAACTGAGTTAATGATTTAGTTGGCCAAAGGATGGCGCTAGCTAACGGCCGTTGTGATCAGTGTGTGATGGGCGTTTTGTTGTGGCCGGACAACCCTGGTTTAAGTTTTCTTGTTTTCGGTTAATAATTAATTATTCATTGTTTATCGAATTGGTTTTCTATGAGTGCGACTCTTGACATGTCTTCGGAAGTGTTCGAGCAGCTGGAGGATGACGTTCGGAAGTCGACGGAGGAGATAACGCAGAAAATCGAAGTGCGCATCCCCAGGCTCGGTGGAGGTGAATGAAATCTTCATTTGTTTTGACCTGCTTACAAAAATGATGCTGAATTTATGGCTAATTTGTATTGCAGAGGAGAGGAAAAAAGCCATTAGGGAAACCGAAAACGCCATCGAAGATGCCTTGATAGCGGTAACTACGGCCGAGCAGCTTTTTGAAGATACCCGTTTTAAAAGTAGAAAGACTGTGCTAATGTGAAATAGTGATGTTTAGGTAGATGACATGGATGCAGAAGTGCGAAAAGCGCCACAGGCTTACAGGACGCAGATGACCTCTAAGGTCAGGAAGAACCGGGACGACCTGAACAAATTACAAACAAAGTTGGTGAGTATGAAATCACGGACGGATCCTAGCACGAACTAGCATTCTGATGAACACAAACGTGTCCTTACCATTCCAGAGGCAACTCAGTTCTACAAGCGCAGCATTCACGAGGCAGGAGCTGTTTGCCGGCGATGGAAATCCTACTTCTAATGTGAGTTTGTGTTAACACGGTATATACCAAATATATGTAATTATTGTAATAAATATTACAGAAACTATTGCTGTTATAAAAACTTCCTTTGTCAAGGCCTTTCGTTAATTGTAGCAATACTGATTCTAGTTAGTTGTTGGTCAACGGAGCCGTCTTCAACAAACAAATTCAATATTGGAACGGACCTCGGGCAGCATTGCACGATCTCAGCAGGTTGCTGTTGAAACGGAACAAATCGGAACCGAAATAATCACGGAAATGGGCGACCAAAGGGATGCCCTACTGCGAACAAGAGATCACGTAAGTTTAGTTGTCACGAAATTGCCGAAAAGGGCATCATTGTTATTTTTATAAACTGGCTCCCGCCACCTATAATATCAAGGCACCATTTTTACAGTATAAATCTTAACGTTTAAATGGCTATTTTATTGCGGTATCGCAGGGACAGTAGTTGCATTTACCCAAATTTTACCATCCAAAATTCCCGGTTTTCGCAAATCTTACAGTAACAACATCGCATCTTTTTTCAATTTTTTGTGAGTCATAAATTCTCCCCTCTCAAGTCCCTACCTTCTGTTTCCTTGAAAAACTTCTTAACCAGGTACTGCTGTATTTTCACTCGCGGATTTGTTGATCTGTTTATTTAAAATCTAATTTTGTGTTTAATTTTTTTAACTTTAGTTGTCTGGCACTGATGCAAACTTAATGCAGACGAGGAAAATTCTAAAAACCATGTACATTAGGTAAGATTCTAGTTTTTTTTAATGATTTTGCTAATTTTACCTGACATTTTCATACTTTGAATTGATTGGGTAATTGCTCGTCGTGGAATTCTACCGAAATTTATAAATTATGAATGAATGGAAATTGTCATCCATGACTCTTTTTGTTGCCTTTTCTGTGAAACCTTGTTTTATTCTTGCGATTTTTGTTTGCAGGGTGATGACAAACAAGCTGATTTTGGCCTTTATCATTTTAATCGAATTGGGGATTCTCGCTGGTGTTGTCTACTGGAAATTCTTTAAATGAACGGTGAGCGATTTTGATCTACACGCATCTATATACAGGTGACTCATTCGTGTAATTTAGAGGCATTTGTTAATCAGAAGTGCACGTGATTATTTTTATAAAATGCGTATTTTCGAAAACTTATAACATATCGTTATTGTCTCAGAAATGTAAAAAGAAATTACATGTGTTAGATTTTTCCTTCAATAAATAATGCTAATTTTCCAGACGTGCTTAAAATTTCATAAATCAGCAAATTAAACATTTGTTTTTTTAGGTTAATTCTACACAGTAAATTACTTTTTGAAATAATTGCCAAGATCCATTATTCATTTTGCGCAAATAGTTTATTATTTAGGTAGACTAACCGCCAGCTGTATGGGGCGTTTTGTGAATATTTTTGTCAAAGAAAGTCCGAATAGCCTTTTTATTGAGTTTGCTTAGATTTACAGTGCCTTGAATAATTCTGGCTTTAAAATACACTTTTTTGCGTGAAAAAAAGGCTAAGCCGGCGAAAACTAAGGGGCCAGAGCTCTTGGGGACCGGTGCTTAAGTATATTCGTCGCATTTGTCCGCATTGGTCCATTTGTTCGCATTGGTCCAAAAATCAAATATTCACGAATATTCAGCCGTGACATGGGCATCCATGCAAAGTGACATCACAACACTGCCGACAATGACCGAAGGGCCCCTACTTCGAAATAGTATTGTGTATGCTAGGGCCCTTAGCACCAAAACGCCTAGGTGTCCTTCTTGTTTGGGTGGAAGTTATTTTCATTTTTGGTTTTGTGTTATCTAGTGTCATATTTTAAAGATATATCCATGACATTTCTAAAAAATTAAGGACGTCAACCATTTGAAAGGAGGGTCCCTAATAAATGTGGAAGGACATAGGGATAAATGTTCGATTTTGAGGAGTACATTAGACAACACGACCAATGGAAGAAAGAGAGCCGCTAAAAAAGCCACATAAATCCCTATAAATAAATACTCCAGAACATATTAAGGGATTCTAGGCAAGATTTCTATATAAATAAACAATCGTGGTGAAAATATTCGTCTATAGCTTCCAAAATCACCATTTGATGTAAAGTTTGTTGGCAGATTTACAAATGTGTTGCCGATCTAGAGATGACTAGACTGTGAACGCGTTAATCGGCATCATTGCAAGGGGTGGGGGTGGCAAGGAGGCCACTCGACCAAACTAGTAAATCCCTATATGGGAGCAGCTGTGAACTACTTGTTGTTAAATCCGATCGGTGAAATCGAAACTCATAATAAATGTAGCGGATTTTTAGCATCGCAATAAAAACAACTAAAAAGCGTGCGATGGAAATAATAGCAGCTGTTTTATTTCGTCTTTTCATCTTTTAAATTAATTCTTTCCAGACCTCAAGAATGCAGTGAAAAAAAGGGAGTCGCGGCTGGTAACACTGGCAAGGCTCGAAATTTACAGCAGTTCTATATTGGATTCCGCGATTTCCCAGCCGATTTCGACGTCGGAATAAACGCAAAAGGATCCCGAATCGCCTGTTTCATGATTTCGACGGCGCGACGAGACTTTATTTCGCCCGATAAGGTATTTGTGTAGTTCGACAGCCGGAGACCCCATTGCGTCGCGCTAGGGGTCGCCACCGTCGGCGTCTGAAAGATAAGGGTTAATGGATAGCGCAGCAAGTTACTGTTGTCGTGCATCTTTCTCCGGCAAAACACGAAGCATGAGCGGCCCGTTTGCGGCTGAAAACGCGGCCAGATCGTCGGTGCGCGTCCCGAGCTCCATTCGGCACCCGTAGGAGCCGGTCATCACATTGCAAATCAGCGCTAAAGTGCGCCTGCGGACCGCGTCTGGGCCTTACCGCACCCTGGCAAGAATCGATTCAAGATGGCGGAGCGAGACTGCTGATTCGGACCCTGAGTGAAGTTTTCCAGCCATGTTCCCCGCGCCCAACACGCCGTACGAGCCCGTGCCGTACGACTTCGAGCGCGAGGACAACGTCATCAAGTGGCGGGGATTGCTGCAGGCTGCATTGCAAAAGGTAAGGCCGCGCACACGTCCATCCGAAACTCGAACCCACCTCTCTCTGCCCTTCTTCTCGCTCGCCCTTCTTAATACGTTTTTTCCTCAAATATCCCATCCAGGTACGGTAAATTCGCGCAAAGAGGAGGATTAAGGCTGCCCTGCTCCCTGTGCATCTGTGAACTCTAGGCTCTTAGGGAATCTCTCGCTCATCTAGATTCTAGAAGCAGTACTTTCACTGAAACCTTGATTCCTTCACTCGAGTTTGTCTATTGGTTTGGTTTAGCGTTGTCCGAGGCTGTTGCTGACCTAGTGGGTCACTGAAGTGGTTAGAGTGGCCAGAGCCATGCTTACATCGTAATTCAGAGTCTGCATTTGCCGTCGTACGTTTCAAACTAGAGGGTCCTTACTGTCAAGGTGTCGTGAACGAGCTTGGTGGCTTAGTGGTTACGGTATCCGAATCAGGTACGGTAAATGCTCGCAAAGAGGAGGATTAGGGCTGATGGTCTCCTTGTGCATCTGTGGACTCTAGGCTCTTAGGGAATCTCTCGCTCATCTAGATTCTAGAAGCAGTGCTTTCACTGAAGCCTTGATTCCTTCACT
Source organism: Ophyiulus pilosus (assembly GCA_033995625.1). NCBI lineage: Eukaryota > Metazoa > Arthropoda > Diplopoda > Julida > Julidae > Ophyiulus > Ophyiulus pilosus. The sequence goes on from JAUJYV010000883.1 coordinate 14,288, forward strand.
CGAGTTTGTCTATTGGTTTGGTTTAGCGTTGTCCGAGGCTGTTGCTGACCAAGGGGATCGCTGAAGTGGTTAGAGTTGCCAGAGCCATGCTTACATCCTAATTCAGAGTCTGCATTTGCCGTCGTACGTTTCAAACTAGAGGGTCCTTACTGTCAAGGTGTCGTGACCGAGCTTGGTGGCTTAGTGGTTACGGTATCCAAATCAGGAGACCCAGATTAGATTCACACCTGAGGTCAGTTATCCTTACTGGTCGTTCACAGTTGTTTCGAGGCAAACTTCAAGATGACGTTGTCGGAGTCGAGTTGGTTGCTTGCTTGCGTCTCTTCCAAAAAATGTGGTATTCGGTCCCTGGTCAAGCTCTGTAGGAATTTTACGGATGGACAAGTTTCCTAAAATGGGTAGTTAAGCTTAGGTCAAATGGAAGGTGTTCTGGGGAGGATCTGTTGTGCCTTAGGTCTCCACCTAGTACCTTCCTTCAAGCTAAATCATCCCTGCCGAATCCTGTCGAATACCCCGATCAATCATTGCTGATCGACTCCTCTATTGTACCGTAAACAATTGCTCCTACTTCAGACCCAAATGTTAACAATGCTTGGATGCAGATACCGCGGTAATATACTAATATCAGGGTGTTCAGTCGCCTAGATAACTTGGAGAAAGTAAAAAAAAAATACTTGAATTTTTAGCACCTTGGAAAAAGTTGGGAATTATGCTTGAAATTTATGGTATGCCGGGGAGTTTCCTATATCCAGAAAAATGTGATGATGGAAAAAAAATTTTTAAACCTAGAAACATTGTTTGACTTTTTGACAAGATATTGTGGATCCGCCTTCTACAAATTTAAGTTGGAAAGGCTTTGGCCATTTAAGACCTATGAATTGATTTTTCTAACGGCACTTTAACGGCAGTGCTAAATTATGTGCAAAATGTTGATTAATTTTGGAAAAGGCACTTTTGCTGAAATTTATTCTCGCCGTAAATCACACAATTTTTGATAGGTTTATGGTTTTTGACCCAGTGCCAAAACCTTTTAAAAAAAATGGTGGATATTAATACAACTTCTTCTATTGCTATTGTTGTCTTTGCATGTTTTTGATTGGGTGTGATCAAAGACTCGTAGGCAGGTGATATTTAAATGGACAACTTTATCAAAATCTTTAAAGGATTCTAAACTGAAAGATTTCCTAAACTCCACTCCACTAATAAAGTTGAATTAGTTTGTGTCCCTTCGATTACCTACTTAGATTACTAACTTTGATTTTTTACCACGTTAATCCTTTAGATTGCAATCTTTAACTCCTTAAGATGACTAATTGAATAACCTGAAATTCCGCCCTTTCTGAATTGCTGATTTCCAGATGATTTAATTTGAATTAATAAAGTCTGCGGCTTTTTTATTCGCACGAGCCTATGTTGTTGGGTGGCTAAACAAGCGTGAGAAAGGTTGTCAACGGGTACACATCCACCTTGACCTTTTAAGTGATCGATTTCAGCATCCTGCCATCTCAGAAAAAATGCAGAAATTCCCAGGAAATTGAAAGTCCCTGTGTTCTTAGAATTGACGGCTGAAGTAAGCACATTATAGAATACAACGAATCTTTTAGCCTCGATACAATCCCGACCAGCCTTTCAATTTGAAGATTGATTCCCAGGGGGGAATCTTTCGGGGAGAGTATTTCGAACAGGAATTTCAGGGAGAATCTTTCAACCCGGTGATTAGAATGGCAAATCCTTGGCATTGAAGACTCGAGATATATAATTAATTCAGGAGATTCCAACATCCTCTCTATCATCTTAGGATATTTTTTTAGTCTCGAAACATCGAGGTATTCCATTCTGAAGTTACTTAAGGCGCCTCTTTAGATTTGAAATTCAAATTCGATTCGATTCTGGCCCGTGCACTGCATCTGAAATGAGGGATCCTCGGAGAATTGGAAATTTTGCTGAATCGGTGCTAACCAATTAATCGTGAGGCAACGATAATAGTTTGGGCCTCTGGGGTCCTTTCCGATGCCGATGTCTCAATTAAGGCGTCGCACCAGGTATCATCTCATATCGGTAAACAAAATGTCTGAACCATCCCAGATACAATAGGGGTACTCAAACGAACTTTTCACTTGGGCAGTTGGGCCATCTGCATTTGGCCCACATGTGGGGCGCATGCGCATTAGATTAAAGCAGCTCTGCCAAGGTCCACAAGTTGAGTGTCTTTTGTGACGTGCACAAAGGTCCTTCACACTTAGACATTGCTAGTTCAAATACCTCAACTGCAAGTTGCTCTTGCAGTAAAAACCTCCTTTTTTTCTCCAGCACTTCTACGAGGGCCATCGCAGTAGGGCCAGCCAATTAGAAGGGGCCATTTCAAAAGGAGGTCGGCACATGTGCTGGGACCAACTAACTGCATGCATCTGCTAATTTTTTGGTGTCTGTTTGAGTACCCCGATTCAGCTTGTTTTACTGGTTTTATTAAACGAATAGGTGATTAATCCGTACGCTGCTGAGACCGTATCGTGTGAATGAGGTGAGCGCGTGGCATCGCACGCTCACCGTCTTGGTGGTTATCCTGCCACATCCCGACAGTTTCAAGACTAGCTGAAATATTGGTTTTGATCAGAGGCCTTTTATGCCGAGTGAACTTTCCCGTGAACCTCGAAGCCAGGAGAAAGAATTTTGCCAGTGGTGCGTGTTCACGAGCATCTTTGTTCTTTCAGGTGCAGTACCAGGTCCACCCGCTGCTGGTGGCCAAGGAGGATGGGCTGGCTTACGTGGAAACACTGACGCTTCAACTGCTGGCCTTCTTATGTGCCTCACAGCCACACAACGTGATGGATGTGGAGGAGAGGGTCACCAAGACGTTCCCCAACCCTATCGACAAGTGGGCCATCGGGGACGCTCAAAATGCCATCGAAAAGGGCAAGAAGAAGAGTCCCTTGGTGTTGCCCGTAGACAAGATCCATCCACTGTTGCAGAAGGTGAGTCCCGGCGTAGCGATCCTCAGGGCGCTTTTTTCAGAAGTCGTAACTTCTGAGGAACCGTAAGAAGGATTAGTTTTGTGAATAACGCATCGTTATATTGCTTCTTTTTCCTCGGTCCGTTTTTTCAGGAAGTTCTTGGCTACAAAATCGACTATCAGGTGTCTCTATACATTAGTGCCGTGTTGGAGTATATTGCGGCAGATATATTGAAGGTTGGTGTCTTTTTTCCGTTTTGCACGTGGTATTTTTTTTTCCCTCGTGCCTCACGTCGGACTTATTTTCAGTTGGCAGGTAATTATGTCAAGAATATTCGTCACACGGAAATCACCTGCCAGGATATCAAGGTGGCAATGCGCGCCGACAAGGTTTGTAATTTCGGTTTTTTTAAATTTTGGCAAAAGCACTTTCAGTTCTGTTACCCCAACCTCCGTCCGAGATCGAGGTTGGCCGGACATTTTTCCTGCCATTTTTTACCCGAAGGACAACGAAATTCTGCTTTTTTATTGCGAAACGTTTCGTCTAGGTACTAATGGACATGTTTTACCCCGACGAGGATGTCCCCCTAAGCATCGAGGAAGAGCCTGTTGTCCGAACGTCGTTGACCTACGACGAAGTAGTCAAGGACCTGATCCACGAGGAACGCCAATATCTGAGAGACCTCCACATGATCATCAAGGTGTTCAGGGAGCCTTTTGTAAACATGCTGCCAAAAAACAAGGCAAGTCTTGATAATATGTAGATAACGGGATGCATTTCAGCTTATTTCATATGTCTAACGATTGGTTTGCACTTTGGAAAACTTCCCGTAGGAGTTGGAAGTCATGGATAGCTGCATATTGGACGTTTTTGAATTTGCCATTACGCTTCTGGGGTCAATCGAGGACACTGTCGAGATGACGGAAGAAAACCAGAGCCCTGCGTTGGGAAGCTGCTTCGAGGAATTGGCTGAAGTGAGCGTCATCCTGGCCGTTTGCTAAGGGGATATCACGCGTCGGGACCTTGTTTTCTTCATTTTTACTTTTTTGGTTTTTAGGCCGCGGAATTTGATGTCTACGAGAGGTATGCTCACGAGGTCCTTCGGCCCCAGTGGAAAGACAAACTAGTTGCTTTTGTGCAGCAGCCGGACTTTTGCCACACTTTGCAGGTGGGTTGAACTTTGTAAATGCTCTTAGAATGCGGGTAACTTACTTCCAAAAGTCCCAGATGTACTCGGATCTTTTGAATCTCAGTCCTGTTCGTAACGTTGCGGAAATTCGGATAATAATTCAAAATTTGAAACCTAAACCGATGTCCTTTTACAGACTGCGGGACACGGTTTCTCCTTGGCCGTCAAATATGTCCTTCCGAAGCTTCTTTTAGGCCCGGTGCATCACTGTTTCCAGTACTTTGAGTACATTAAGGTATGTGCACTGCTTTAAAATCCACAATTTAAACCACAACTTCTTAAGGTACTCGTCTAAACTACCGCCTACATAATTTTGCTGTCCTGTTTTAGCTCTTGATGAAGTTGACGCCGACGGAGGACGACCGGGACAGTCTGGAGCAGGCGGAAGGCCTGCTAAAGCCTTTGCAAGTGGCGCTAGAGCGGGGCTGCAGCGGCATCTTTTCGAAGCGTAAACCCGGCGAGACCTCGCTGAGGCTGCACAGCCGCATTAGCCGACAAGTGGCGCTGCAGAAGATGAACGAGTTGCAACGCAGTATCGACGGCTGGGAGGGCAAGGACATCGGGCAGTGTTGCAACGAGTTTATTAAAGACGGGCAGCTGGGCAAGGTGGGCTCTGGCAAAAGGCTGACCGAGCGCTGTGCCTTCCTATTCGACGGACTCATGATCCTGTGCAAGCCCAACAATCGCCGGACTTCAGTCACCGGCCCCGTTGGAGAGTACAGACTCAAAGAGAAGTTCTTCCTGCGCAAGATTGAAATTATCGATCGTGAGGATACAGACGGTAAGCCGCTGCCAAATTCTGAAAATTTGACGTTTTGACTTCGTGCTGGTGCAAGTTCTTACTTGGCTGCCTTCGTCTTCCAGAAATCAAAAACGCCTTTGAGATTGTGCCAAGGGATCAGCCTCGGGTGGTCCTGTTCACCAAGATGCCCGATGAGAAGAACACGTGGATGTTCGCCCTCATCATGCTCACGACGAGGAGGTGAGCGTGGCGTGAAATCAGACGGGAGGTTTAATCGTTTGGTATTAGTGGCACGTTAGCTTTACCCTTTCTATCGATTGGCCGTGTAGCATGCTCGAAAGGACCCTCGACAGCATCCTGCTGGACGAAAAGAAAAAACACCCCCTTTGGCTGCCTCCACCCGAGTTGTACAGGTTTGCCCTGGAGGACGACGAGACAAACATAGTCTTCGAGGACAAAGAGGGCACGGGAGGGGTGCCCGTCATAAAGGGGGCCACCTTGCTCAAGCTGGTTGAGAGGCTAACCTACCACATGTACGCAGACCCAATGCTGGTCCGCACGTTCCTCACGACGTTTCGCTCGTTTTGCCAACCCCAAGATCTGCTTAACCTCCTCGTGGAGAGATATCCTTTTAAAAAAGCTTTCTGCGTGCTGCGCCTCTATTTGCAAAGTGTCATTTTACGAAACGTTTTCCCGCGATTACGTTCAAAGTTCTTGCCGGCAATCTTCCTTAACTCGCCCCCTTACGTTTGACATTCCCGAACCCCCTCCGCAGCCACCTGCCATGGCAGACGATGCGATCGACAGTATTGAACGGGAAAATCAGAAGAATTCAATTCGAGAAGATCTCAAACGTTTCCGCAAGGAATACAGCCAACCGGTGCAGTTCAGGTAAGGAACCGGGTTTTGTACGTTTATTATCGACACGAAATACGCGGTCTATTCAAGGCTGGACCGGGTTTAGAAGATGATTTCTACGACTTTCTCGTGGGTTTTTTTTACGGCAGGGTGCTCAACGTGCTCCGTCACTGGGTCGATCACCACTTCTACGACTTCGAGAGGGATCCGCACCTACTGCAAAAGCTGCAAAATGTGTTGGAAAAAGTCAAAGGCAAATCGATGAAAAAGTGGGTGGACTCCATTACGAAAATCATACAAAGACGGGTAAGCCACGACCCCGATACGTTTTAAGTTTTCAGTTTGCGGATTGTTTGCCTTTCACCGCCCCTATTTTTACATCTTAGAAGGAGAGTACGGAGGAGCCTCGGGAAATCATGTTCGGCTACGAACGCTCTCCGCCCAACATCGAGTGGCACATCACTAAGGATGTTGATAAGTTTGACCTGATGACGGTAAGTCAAACTATGACGAAGGGGAATAATTCCCGAATGATTCATCGAAATAATTGCCGTTAGGTACTTTAAGGTATTCGTACAAATTACTGTATTGATATTCCGAAACAGCTACATCCCATCGAAATAGCGCGGCAGCTGACGCTTTTGGAGTTCGAGATGTACCGGGCGGTTAAGCCTTCAGAGCTGGTTGGTGCGGTGTGGACCAAGAAAAACAAGGAAAAAACGTCGCCAAACCTTCTGAGAATGATACATCACTCCACAGGGGTGAGATTCTTTACTCTTTAAGTAGCTTTACGTAGCTTGGTGCAATTTCCAGCAAGAGTTATTCTGTAATTGCCCTAACTTACCTCCCGCAGGTGACCTTGTGGCTAATGAAAAACGTGGTCGAGACCCCAAATCTCGATGAGCGAGTGTCTGTCGTGTCCCGGATACTGGAGATAATGATCGTCCTCCAGGAACTCAACAACTTCACCGGCGTGCTTGAAGTAGTCTCTGCCATGAATTCTGCCTCCGTTTACAGGCTCGAACACACTTTTGCGGTGAGTCCCAGTATAAAATTCCAACAGTTTGCATCTTTAAAGGAGTTTTATTATCAATAATTCACGGACATGACTCAATTTTAGACCGATGAGTTAAGATATATTCATTGTGCGCTAAGGCAGAGTTGGGAAACATCCGTCCTAAAACCTTCTATTTGATTTTCAGAGGATAAGTGACAAGCTGATGCGTGCCCTAGACGATGCGAAGGAGTTGAATTCCCATCACTACAAGAAATACCAGGAGAAGCTTCGCTCAATCAACCCTCCTTGTGTGCCATTTTTAGGTATGTTGCAACCTTTTCGTGAATTTTTGTGTAGTATTGTCTTCAAGAGCGCTGTGTTTTCCAAAAAAAAGTGTGTTCATACACTGATCTATTTTATAAGAACAAGCGCAGATGTAGTGATTCTCTCGCTTGACCATTGACATTTATTTTCCACCAGGCATGTACTTAACGAACATCCTGCACATTGAGGAGGGCAACCCCGATTTCCTACCCAATTGCGCCGAGGGCATCATCAATTTCAACAAACGGCGCATGGTAGCCAACATTACCGGGGAGATCCAGCAGTACCAGAACCAGCCGTACTGTCTGTCCAGTGAGCCGGATATCAGGGTGAGTAACCACACTGCTTTTTACCTCATATGTTGGGAAAGGGAAACGGCATTGCCGAACTTTCAGTCACAAATCCTGAGGGGCGCTGATGAAAGTCAGCTGCTGCAATATTGCTCTGCCATTGGGCAGGATTTGTCTCCCAATTGTCTTAGTGGCATCATCTTGGTACCATTTTTGGAAATCGTTGACATTTCCAAATTCGTTAAAATATGTAGTTGATTAAACAGTCATGGAAGGGCTGTTTGTCATCCAGCGGGGGTTAGGCCCTTTCCATCCATATTCATACGGCTTTGTCCTGCTTCTCGATTTTTACTCCAATTTTTTCCATCATCCAACCTTCATCGCCAGGCGTCGGCAAGAAATTTCTGTTCTGTTTTAAACTTCCCCGTTCATATCGGCTGGATGTCCACACAGCCCTGTGATCCCAACAGCTCTGCTGTATTAACTAGGTTGGTGTCAGAATCTGGTATCCAGAGGCTAACTTTAGCACTTGTTGGCTCAGTTTGGAGACCTCCGTTTCACAGGAGTAAAATCGTCATCAGTCACACAAAGAAAGTGGATGAACTCATAAAACTAGCTGTCGCCAACGTTGGCTCAATGTTCACTGGGGCACTACCAATCATCTTAAAACCAACGATCGACAAGCCTACCATTTACCAACGTTGTGCGTTGCTTGGGGCGGCGGTAAAAGGGGCCCCACCATCATTGAAATTGTGTGTTAAAGGCTAACGACTCGTTCACACGATGCGTTTTTTTGACTAATCGGAAATACGCTCTAAATCAGGTGCAGTCTTCACACACTATTCAGTTTCGAATGTTTTCTGTTCCAATTTTCTATATAAATTTCGAATTTTATCACGCGCCTCATTTTTTCGAATGTTTTCTGTTCCTATTTTTGATTTAAATTTCGAATTTTATCACGCGTCTCATTTTTTCGAATGATTTGTGTTCCTATTTTCCATATAAATTTCGAGTTTTAGCACGCGCCTCAAATTTTCGAATGTTTTTTGTTCCAATTTTCTATATAAATTTCGAATTTTATCACGTGCCTCATTTTATCGAATGTTTTTTGTTCCAATTTTCCATATAAATTTCGAATTTTATCACGCGCCTCATTTTTTCGAATGATTCGTGTTCCAATTTTCCATATAAATTTCGAATTTTGTCACACGCCTCATTTTTTCGAATGATTTGTGTTCCAATTTTCCACATAAATTTCGAATTTTGGCACGCGCCTCATGTTTTCGAACGTTTTGTGTTCCGATTTTCCACATAAATTTCGAATTTTATCACGCGCCTATTTTTTACGAATGATTTGTGTTCCAATTTTCCACATAAATTTCGAATTTTATCACGAATCGGGAATTAATCCGTACGCGGGATGAGACGTGGCGCGTGCACGTGCAGATAGAATAATAGCACGCACCGCCGAAGAATTCGGTAAAATCATCGTGCGGCAAACCATCTGATGCGGCCTCGTGTGAACGAGGTGTAATACCCCGTTATGCCACAGTTATGTTCCGGATACTTTTATCCCCCCTCCCCCCCCCCCAGATTTGTAGAGTTCAATTTGACCGTTGTTCTGTGCATGCACAACACGGGAATACGAAACTGAGTTCTGATCGCACTCAATCTCCACCCACGCGTTCTGCGGAGTGAATCCGACGACCGTCGTTCGATCCGCCCCCGCATCGACGGCAGGATCCATTGCACTGGGAGCGGGAACGAATTCCGACACTCTCCACATGACCGAAGGCATTGGCGATCCGTCTTCAAAAGCGTTCCCGCAATGGGAACGGAACGCCTCGCCTGACCGAAGGAACCGAACCCGCTTCACCGTCCAGGTGTTTTGGGATCCGATCCCAGTTTCTGGCCCATCATGAATCAGTGCGTTAAGATATTCGGCTCCTGCTGCGGTCGCCAGGTAAGGACCTGTCAAAATCGTCCTTCCGTTTCCCCATTTCTTTCCTTGTTGGTGGGTATGGACCTACCGGGAGCGGCTATTGGGGCCGTTCTGGTGATCATGACACCGGGACTGACACGGAGTAACCAAATTCATCATTTTTGAAAGTGGTTACCCAATTAGTAATAGCTTGTGTAGAGGTGTCAAGCTCTTCGGCTAGGTGCATATATACCTTTTAGTGTTCCTATATACAGTATAGGTTTGATCTCCTTAATATATAAACAAAATCATGCTGCTTACTTGTAGAAATTAAGGCAAAACATTTAATAATTGTTGATTTGTTGTTCGCATTTCGTTAGTCAAATAGCGTTAGTTAACCCGGCGATTTTGTCTATTTTAATGTGTTGCGTGTGTCATTATACAACTGCACAAATATTAGTGGTGTTATATGTAACGCTCCAACTAGACATGTGAGGAAGTGTGATGATAATTTGGCCATCATGGAACCATGAGCGATTCGTTACGCCTCTTTCACTACGTATCAGCTGATTTGCCGCGCGAGGTTTTTTTTACCGAATTCTTCAGCGGCGCGTGCTTTTCTATCTGCACGTTCACACGATACGTCTCATTTCGCGTACGGATTAATTCCCGATTCGTTTTTTTTTTGTTGCAATTCGGTCAATAAAAAAAAAATGAGGCGCGTGATAAAATATGAAATTTATATAGAAAATTGGAACAGAAAACATTCGAAAAAAGGAGGCGCGTGCGGAAATTCGAAATTTATGTAGAAAATTGGAACAGAAAACATTCGAAAAAATGAGGCGCGTGATGAAATTCGAAATTTATATAGAAAATTGGAACACAAAACATTCGAAACTGAACAGTGTGTGAAGACTGCACCCGGTTTAGCACCTATTCGGCGTAATTTCCGATTAGTCAAAAAACCGCATCATGTGAACGAGCGTGTGAAGCTGATTTACGGACAAATCTGAATTATCGTGTATTTCTAACTCGCTATAGGGCTTTTCAGGTGTTTTTATTATGGAAATGTCCTAATGTACAGCGTGTCTCGTGATCGATTTCGAAATTTCGAAATTTCGAAGTTTGGTGTGGATTGGTTGGTTGGGTCCCTCATCGCCCAGTCTACGGAGAATCAAATGGAAATGGATTTGCAATTTGTGCAAATGAATCTTACAAACTTACTTACAATACTCTCTTTATGACTGATACATGATGATGTGTGTGATTACGCCCATCAGTTCCGTTTCCGTTCAGGGAAGTAAGTTCCTTTCCACGAAATCTTTTCAGTATCAGTGAAGAAAAATATGACTATTTCTATATAATTTTTGTAGGCAGAAATTGTGAAGTCTTCATTTGAGTTCAAATATAGAGATGTTCCTCTATAAATTGACCGCTAACGTGTTGCTTTTATACTAGATCTTTGCTTCAGGTGTCTTTGGGCACCTAAGCTGTGATCAACCTAACCCACCCACCCTTTGTACCTAGACAATTCCGATGCCCCGGTGCCCTTGCCCCTACAAAGCTTGAAATCGGCAATCAAAGCTTTTGCCGCATTGGTAATTCGGCTCGGTTATGTCAGGACTGCAGTACTACCCTTCCTTAAGAGGCTGTTGACTGGCGACGTGAAGAGGGGAGGGGGGGAGATAAGGGGCGCTACACGGTCCACGCGTTTGTGAACCGCTCGATATTTCCATTCATAAAACTGCTGCCGCCATCGATCGGTACCCGCGGTAGCCAATGAGCGTGCAGCGACGTCACCGGTGCGCCTGCCCTAGGGCGAGTGCATCATCGGAAGGGCACCTTCATTCATGAAACTGATGCGCATGCGCCTTGGTGGCATTTGCTATGCGGGTTTGGGAATGCGCTGCCCTTTGACTGGTTGCGCCATTTCAAACCGATTGTCTATGAGGACTAACGACCCGTTAAGGCCATGCCAGCAATGGCAATATACAGTATTTGCCGTGGTGCTTCCCCTCCGCCTCCAAGACGTACTACCCCCCCCCCCCCCTCCTCCTCCTCCTCCTTTAAGACTTACAACCCCCACTTCCTCCTCCTCCTCCTCTAAGACTTACAACCCCCTCTCCCTGGTCCTCCTCCTCTAAGACTTACAACCCCCCCCCACCTCCTCGTCCTCCTCTAAGACTTACAACCCCCTTCCTCCT
>JAUJYV010000884.1:0-25751 GCA_033995625.1 Ophyiulus pilosus
GGAATCAAAAACGCGTCATATTGTCACACATATGTGTGAAGGAAATCGGGTAAGGCAACATTTGTCCCCTGAAAAAACAAATGAGGATGCCGGTGGAGACCCGGCTTTAGAAGACAATATTTAACAAAAACAGAAAATACATTTCTAATTAAATTAAATCATAGGTAATATAACAGAGTTTGAGGCAGCCAATGTTAACGTAATGATAACGAAAACGAGGAACAGCGCTGGCGCTGGCTGAAAGGTGTGAGATATTGTGTATGCATTTCAAACTATAGGAGTAAAATAATACTGTTAGAATTGACACACATGATTTCTGGACATTTATGCAAGAACATTTCAATGCATAGGGTAGTCCTTGACATTCCGAGCCAGCCACGCTGTTTCTCGTTATCATTATTGTTTCGTTAAGGTTGGCTGGCTCAAACTCTAATTCCATAATCCAGCACCATTATATAATCCATAATTCGGCACAATTATATAATCCATAATTCAGCACAATTATATAAGCCATAATTTGGCACTTTTATATAATCCATAATTTGGTACAATTATATAATCCATAATTCGCCACAACGAGAAACCAGACATCTACATAGGGCCAACTGAAAACGGGAATTTACCGTTTCCCTGTAGTCCTTGACATTCTGGGCCACCAGCGCTGTTTCTCGTTTTCGTTAGTTTCGTTAAGGTCGGCTGGCTCAAACTCTAATTCCATAATCTAGCACAATTCCATAATCCGGCACAATTCCATAATCTGGCACAGCCAGAAACCTGACATCTTCACAGGACCAACTGAAAACGGGAATTTTACCGTTTGTTGGGCAAGCAGAACGGAAGATTGCTTCTTAGAGCAGTGGAAGCACAGGTGAGTCCAAACCAAAGTAAGGAAAAGCAATAGATGAAAGGAGTCGAGCAAATCCTGGGATCTACCTAAACCACTAAGTTGAAGACGGTTTTGTTTCTAATCCTGTTTGCAACACAAGTTGACCTCATCGCTGTGACTTGGATGAGTAGTTGCAGGAAGTTTTCCTCAGGTTGCAGGGTGGATATCTTCTTGAAGATCACCAGAGTGTGTTGACCTTATAAATGGCCTCCGCTCATTGGGTAGTGGTGTAAAAATCAAGACAAACTCTGTGGTCAGAATTGCAGTGGTTCTGAAGATGAACTTTTTTCTGTAGATGTTCAGTGTTTCCTTGGTAGTGGTATCAGCCACTGCAGCTCCGTGCACTAAAAATTACGTTTGCTCATATTGATGAATTCTCATTTTTTCCTATTTGCTCCTCCTCATTTTGGTTGTTTAATAACATGTCAGCATCCAGAGTCATCATAAAGAACTCTGGCAAGTCTTCATCAAAAACATCATTGAACTGACTTTTCTTAAGCTCCTCTGCTATTGACTCCAACATTATCTTTTCTCTTCCTTTTCATGCAGTCTGTGCCAGTTCTCATACCATTCATCCCTCATTTGTTTCAGATGTCTCCCAGTGTCCATATATGCTGCTGTACTGTCTGTTGGCTATTCATTATGTAAAAATATTGTTATATTATTAACTTATATATGTATATACAATTCTTTAAAAATGATTCATGATATTTGGAACAATTTCTATTAAATATAATTGTATGCAGTTTTTCATTGCATTAGAGAGAATAGGGCCAATAACAAATTGGAAAGCCCTTTAAGCTGGGCAAAAACTGGTTAAAACAATAAAAATTGCACTTTGACAATATTTTGTATTGCTGGATATATTATGAAAAAAAACCCAAAAAACCCTGCAATTTACACTGAATACTTTGTTTGTTCCTTATCTATTTAATTGCATGCTCATTTTTTGCATTGAAATAGAAAGAAACTATTTATAGAATGCAATCCAAATTGGTCTTACCTTATTACTGTAAAGATTGATGATGAAAATCTTGAAAAGTTGGTGTGAAACAGCAACAATAAGTATGACACCAAGTTGTATCCACCAAACGGAAGCAAAAAAGGGTGCAAGTGAGTCCAGTTTATTGTGCTTTTACACAAGATGAACTGCCGTCTGCTCTACGTGTCCATCGAAAAACATGTTTAACTTAAATTGAGCCAATGGCTGACGGCTGAGCCTAGAGCAGCTACATCTTTTTCCTTTGATGTCCTCCCGAGCAATCGTCGAAATAAGTCGGGGGACACGTTTTTGGAATCGAAAATGCATCATTATTTCAAATATGTGTGACAGAAAAAAGGTAAGGCAACATTTTAAAAAGGGTCAGAAGTATAAGGCACCAATATAACAACAGTGGGTGGGGGTGGGCATGATCTAACCAGCCGCTGGCTTAGTTACTCTACTGCTAAGCCCATTTTCCTATGTGGACAAATAAATCAGGAGCCAGTGTTTGTTAAACCCCGCCCCATTTCACACAGGGGAAAGCCAATCAGAAGCCAGTATTTTATAAACCCTGACAAGCCACTCGTGGAGTTTCAATTGGAAACGGAAGTCATGTCATAGCGACCATAATAATTTTTAACAGAAATGAAGATACATGAGTTAAATTCACATTTTTGAATTAAAAAGCAGGAAAGTTTAGAAATCTTAATATAGAAGTGAATATTGACGACACATTATTTAATTACATACAGACATACATATAGAAGCACCATCTATACAATATATGTTGGCATAATCTGATATTTTTCCATGATGTTGTATGAGGAGTCAATGCTACCAACATGGAACACGTCATCCAAACACCAATTTCCATGAGTTACTGGTATTGAATTTTGGAACCAAGGACAGAGTGCTGTGGAGGTTATGGCATTTGTGTCAAATGACATGTACACATTATTAATTTAATTAAAGTGTTACCATTGAAAAGGATGTTTAAAAGAGATTTAACCCTTTCAGCCCTGGTGGCTAAAATTTTAGCGACTTAGAAGAAAAATTCCTGTTTAAAAAATAATGGCGCTAGAACCATAATTTTTCCATGTTTTTAACCTGAAAGCCCTTAACTATTTATAAAAACAAACCAGGTGGCGTTGTCAACTTTATTTCTTTGAAATTCACACCAAAATTGCCAATTCTGACATTCCTGCTCCATGTGTTAAGTGCTCACTTTTTCCTCTTAAATATGTAATTTCTAATAAATATTAAAAGAATTTTCAACAGTACTTTTTGTTATTATGTTCTTATAGATGTATCTGTAAAATTTTAACCCAAAATTCAGATTTATAAAAATGTTATGACCATAAGTCTGACTGGCTAAAATTTTAGTCACCAGGGCTATATGGTAACAAAGAAAATTATCATTTAATAGGCATAATTTCAAGTTATTCCTTCATAAAGGAATTTTTGTTGAGAAAATAAATTACATTTGTACAATACACTATTGTTTATATGTTACTATAACCTTTTTACATACAATCTCTTTATTTCATTGGTTTATTGTGGGTAACATTAGTTATTTTTACCGATTTCATGATATTTTTGAAGAGCATGACAATTTTTTTCCAGTTTTAACAAATACAATTTTAGTATTGTTAATTTTTGTTTTATATTTATTGTTTATAGCATCCACTTGTGAAGTGACGACAAGATTTTACCAGCACCGTACAACACCACGCAAGTATATGAAGTACGTGTTGGAAGCTCGGGCACCATTGAAAATAATGGATGCTGTCTTTCACGATCTGCATGGGGAGAACTCTGATATTGATGTTGGAGGGTCAAGTTCGGAAGATGATTATGCTGTCCCCCTGAAGCAGACATTAGATTCGGTGAATGAGGTTGCTCTACGTTACATGTCTGACAGTACCAGCAGTAACAACAGTAGTGACAATGAACCATTGTCAAGAAAGTTACCCGCACCACCACCAAAAAAGAAGGTCAGGTGTGTAAAACAGCAAACACGCATTCGTGCTTGGAGGAGAAATGGTTTTACTTCACCAGCTTGTTGCAGTTCACATATTCATAAGAATCGTAGACTTTCCAAGACTACGTCAATACTGGCAACCGTCTACCCTCACAGGATTCATAAAAAAGGTTGGCATGTCAAGATATCGCTTTGAAAAGCTAAGAAACTGCTGTCATATAGTTGAAACCAGTGGCAGACAAGAAGATATAGATCGTGGAAACCAGGACAAACTCTGGAAAGTGCGAGCAATCATTTCGGCATATGTGAAACGTGCTCAGCAATTGGATCTGGAAGAAAATCTGTGTATAGACGAGTCTATGATTCCCTACAAGGGGAAGTGTCCTGTAAAGCAACATATTCCTGGGAAACCCACACCTTGAGAAATCAAGGTATTTATGCTTTGTGGACAGTGAGGACTAGTTTATAACTGTGTGGTCTACCATAGAACTTCTATACAGCTAACTGGAGTTAGTCAGGAGCAGCATTTAAAGTTAGGAGCTACAGGATCTATTGTGTGGGAGCTTTCTACACAAATTCTAGATGGCTTTGGGAATAAGTTGTATTTCGACAACTTTTTCACATCACTGGTACTGCTGGAAATGCTACTTGAATGCCGGATCTTTGCTGCAGGAACACTCCTTAAGGGATGAGAAGGAAAGGGAACCCCTAACTGTTCTAAACTTGCAACAGAAGAAGAAATGAAGCAAAATGGGCGTGGATCCTCATCATCAATTAGCTGTGGAAGCATTGTGTTGGTGAGGTGGATAGACAATCGAGTTGTAAACTTGGCATCAAAGTTTGCAGCCATTATGCCAGAGGATGAAGTGTGCCGATTTGATAAGTTGACTAATTCACGGAACAAGGTCAAGAGGCCTACTGTTGTTGCCTTATACAATAAGTCGATAGGTGGGGTTGACAATACGGACATGTTACGGTCTTTGTATCGTACATTCATCCAAAAAAAAGTGGCTACTGCGTGCAATCTTTCACTTCAAAAACGTATCAGTCAACAACTCTTGGTTGGACTACAGGTTTGACAAAGCAAGATTGTCATTGCCAAAGAAAGATTTTTATGACTCCTGTGGTGAGAAAGTTTGGCCGCCCTTTGAACGTGCACTCACCAACAACCAGCTTATTAGCCAACTCGCCAAATCTACCACACACTCCAACTGCTGAAGATGTAAGGGGTTTGATAACTTCAATCACTTGCCAATGTGGTATACTACTGGTGCCAAAGGCAAGGATGTACTTCATGGACTGGCATGTTCCGTGGAAAGTGCGAGAAGACGCTTTGTTGCAGTTCAAAGAGCAATTGCTTTTTAAAATATCATGAAAAATAATGTTTTAATATATATATATATATATATATATATATATGTCATGTACGAGGGGCGTTCAAAAAGTAGTGCATAATCATTTATAAATTGAAAACCAGACATCGTACAGCAAAAGTGAAAATTCCATTGGAAAAAGGATGAAATTTGCTATTTTTTAACATAGGACCCGAGTTTGTTAACACATTTATCCCAACGTGTGATGAGATTGTATATACCCCTCTCGAAAAATGGTTTTGTAAGCTATGCAGGTATTGGCAAACTGCAACTTTCACATCAGCATCTGTTTGAAATTTTTGACCACTCAAGTGTTCCTTTAGTGGACCAAAGACATGGAAGTCGCTTGGAGCGAGGTCACTTTTATGCTTATGATTATTCATTCTGGCTTTTATTTATGTTCTGAGACAGGCACTAATGGACCTTTTCCTCAACTCGCTTCTTGTCATCAGACACAATTCAAAATGGTGGTGTTTTGTTTTGTTCTTGTGCCCTCTGCCACGCAACTGTCTCGTTATGCGCCTACGGTTTGACCATATATGGTCACAGGCCTTGGCTCCGAGGCCAATGGGCTGAGCCGGAAAGCTAGGCGTGATATGTATCTTGTGGAATTCTTAGTCATTTGCCCCTCACTAAAGAGCCATTGGGTGGTTAACAATATTTTACACAAACCCTGCCAATCCTCACAGATTGGGCAAGCCCACTAGTTCTAGATTAAGGGCTTTTACTTCTGTTTGAATTTGGTGCCTTGATGAGTTTGGGATCACACTGTATCTGGGTGTCCCTCAAGGACCATGGTAGGATACCCCCAGTGGGGAGATGCTCCTTAATGTGTTATTGCTGTGGCGGTCCCATAAATCCTATGGGATGCCACAATATGGTGGTTTGATGATTTCCTTTCCCCTCCATTTTACTAATAGGGTCAGCAGGGTTACCCCCTTTGATTATGTTAATCAGCAGCTTTAGGCGTGGGTGTGTGAATCCAACTTCCAGGGTCTGCGGCTGCCCATTGGTTGATTTTCACACACTCCCCCACTTTGCATTCTGGCCCTACTGTCCCCTCTGTATAGTCACTTTCAAACTTCAAGAATTAAAGATGGCCTCTCCCTTCATAGTTGAACACCTTGGGCAAGGCCTGTATTGTTTTCCTGTCGGCTTCTCTGAGGTGGGGTTGCTCCTGAATCTAGTAGGGGTACCGGTGATTCTTCCTCCCCCACCGTTGTTTCGCCAGCTACTGGAACAATGGTGGGCCACCTGGCCAGAGCCCCCTTCGGGTCAGACCGTGACGGTCTTCTTCTCAACCATCATGAAGTCCACAGGGGTCTTTCGGGAGCTCATGAAGGGGACCCCAATACAGATGGCCCAGGGATTTAACCCCCTACCCCACTCACGCCTGACAAACCACACAATGACGAACTGGACAGAAAAAGTAGGCTCCCTGTTTTTATCTTCTCCAGGTACATTACTCATTACTCAAAAGCACAAATAAATACCATTCATAAAAGAAAATGAATTATTTGGATTCTTAGAAATCATTATGCTAATAAGTTATCATAAGCTTCCATCAGTTAGCAGCTATTGGTGTCAAGATCTAGATATGAACGTCCCTCTTGTTTCTTTGTGTATGCCACGAAGAAGATTTTGGCAAATATCGTCATTTTTAAATATAAATGACAATCAAGCTGTTCCGAATGATTGCAACGATAGGGGTTACAAAATCCATCCTTTGATTACTCATCTCAACAAGAAGTTCCAGGAATGATAAGTTCTAATGAGGAGACAGAGTATAGACGAAAATACACTGAAATTCAAAGGAAGACATTACATGAAGAAATATAATCTGCAAAAGCTTGTAAAGTGAGGCTTCAAAATTTGGTGTCGTTCTGACATGTCTGGCTACGTATGTCAGTTTGAAGTATACGAAGGCAAAAAGACAGGGGTAGAGGGAATCCATGAAATCTATGGTCTTGGAGGAAAAGTTGTCAATGATTTCAAAAAATTATTACAAAATAAAAACCACATTTTGTATGTGGACAACCTTTAGCATCGTTACCACTAATGGAGTACTTAAGAACCAATAGTTTTAGCTTGTGGCACTGTTCACATAAATAAAACGTGTGGGTTTTCCAACTTTTGAGTCAAAAACAGCAACAGATTTCAAGTGTGGAACTTTTGATTACCTAGTCAGTAATCAAGGTATTATTTACTATAAGTGGATGGATAATAGAATTGTACAGATACTTTCCAACTATCATGGTACTGCAACAGACACAGAAACGAAAGCAAAAGGATGACAAGATTGACACCCAATGTCCACAGACAATACGAGACAATACAAACTATTATCGAAGCATGAGAGGAGTCAACAAACATGATATGCTGGGTAATGCTATGGAAAATGGTGACATACTTTTGGGCACTTATTGAAATTGCTGTGATAAATTATTATGTGATTTATATTCAATCCCTTTCAAAGATTCCGTTACTGGAATATAGGCAAACTTAGTACAAGGTTTATACACATTATCGTCAGCTATTTCAAAAACAACTAATGGTTTTACAAAAAGACTAGCCAGAACTACGAGTGAAGTTTGTATACAACCACCTGGCAAAACGAAGAACAGGAAAGTCTGTTTCATTTGACATTACACTGCAGAATGTTGGTACACATTTTCGCGCATATTCCAAGAAACGTGGACGTTGTGAGCTGTGCACTTTATAAAAATACAACCTAAGCACTTCAGCACATGTTCAGAATGCTAAACATACCTTTGTTGCAATAGCGATAACAATTGTTTCAATGAATATTCACATCTTGGCACCTAGGTGTTAGTTATACAATGCTGCCACGGAATGGCACCATCATCAACCATCACTGTTGTCAAAAGTGACCACTGGAGGGCGCCACTCATAGGCTGTCTATTTCAAGAGAACAGCTAGTTTGCTGTTCTCTCATACGCAAGAACAACTTCCAAGAGTATGGTTATACAGTTCATCAATCTCATCAAGTCAAGTTCTACAGTCAAGATTATTCACAGTTCAAAGAAGACAACTGAATCCTGCAAACCTCACCACATTGCAGTTCATCAGTAAGAACATTTGAAGATTTGATGATGATATGAAGAGGAGATGGTCCTCTAAATCTTACCTGGGTTGTAAGTCCAGGTATTGTTGATGTGGTATGAGCTGCTCCCACCAATGTGTCTGGGTTGTAAATCCAGACACTTCACACTGAAGAAATAAAGTACTCACAGAGTCCAACATAGAATTAAAACTGTTGTTATATTTCTATTCTAATTCTGGAGTACACAATCCACAAAAGCGTGCATAAAATGATAACCGAAACAAAAACTCTGTCCACCCGATGTGAAACAGAGAAAGAGCGCTACTGAATATCAAACGCTGAAAAAATGCAAGCAAAAACAAAAATCCCCAAACCTACCAAAATTCCAACATTCCCGACCTCCCAGAAAAAACACATAAAAGTCTAACCAAAAGAGTGACCAAAAGAGTTATCTACGGAAATGTCCAAGGGTGTGAAATTTATGAAGGCTAAGTGCCAACGCGGGGCACGCAGCGCAACTATTTATTAGCGCAGGGTCACACAGCTGACCCAAAAACCGAATGTGGGGGAGAAACGAAATTCCTAAACATGACCAAAACATGGGACAAAAAACACAATATCAAACAACATTCATTGAAAAAACTGCCCTTTTAAGGGCCGCAAATAAGAGATAGAGTTACCCAAGCCAATCTGCTCTCTGCATTTAACAACAATATTGCTTAAGCACTGTAGGTACTTTATATTACCACTCATTAAAATTAAAATAATTTTTAATAGAAGAAAAAATTGGATTAGCTTGTTTACATCTAATGAAGCTAATTACCAGATAAAAATTCCAAAATTAACAATTTTTTCTAGGACTGGTATTGAAAGGGTAAATGATGATAGATTTGATCCACGAAATGCATCAACTGTGTTCACTGAATTAGTAAATGCCATTTTAATAGAAAACACAACATCAATCATTTTTTTTCTGGTTGAATGACCTTTTTAAAGTGTTCCACCATAAAGGACAAAAAGAACATCCATAAAATTCATTCAAAAATGGATCCCCGGCCTTATCTGTCCATGTCCATTTTGGCGAATGGTCTATTCGATTGAAGTCACAAACCATGCATCTTCATCTGTTTCGTTAGTAAGGGCCGTGGCCCACCCATAAATTTTGTTATCACCATTGGCCTATTTTCTACTAACCCCGCAGCGTCACCAATTTTCTTTGACCCCCTACCATGTTTGACAACACTTAATCTCCATTTTTTTTAAATAAGCATATTGGTAATGCATGTTGACAACGATAATGAACATCGTTTTTTGTTTCGATAATTGGTGTCACTCATTATGCACGTATGAACTTTCAGCATAAATGGTAGTTAGTATTGAGAACATGTGTCATAAGTGTGCAGGGTGTTACTGATTGGACCTGAGCATTGAGAATGTGTCGCATAAGTGTGCTGTGTGTTACTGATTGGACCTGAGTATTGAGAACGTGTCTCATAAGTGTGCAGGGTGTTACTGATTGGAACTAAGTTAGAATTCATTATCCATATGAAACTCTAAAGGAAACACTTCATCTAGACATTGCAGTGCCAAATCAGGTCTAAATGTTTTTCTGACGTCATTGTCGTATCTTATTATTTCTTTTTTTAGTACAAACTGTACATTTTAACCTAATTTCCAATTGAATTACTTTTGTTTTTTTAACAAACTGGTCAAAAGTTTTGGGTTACATTTATGTTTGGGACAAATTCCCTCCTCAGATGCGTTAACATTTTTTTACAGCTATATGTGATGGCTGATAGGTCTTTTCCTGTTTACACGATACTGCCATTACCAGAAGCGACCAGCAATAACATATCCGTAAATAAAAGAAGGAATAAATGTTTGAAGTTCCAAGAAACAAGATGGCGGCACTTTCTCATTTCGTTTTCCGTTGAAAATGTTCCTCTCTCCAAAAATAGCACACCTATACATGTATAGTTCATTATAGCATGTAAGTCTGTGCTGGTGACGAACATTTTTTTTTTGGTGTGTGTGATACATTTATAGATGTTAGGGTAAAGGAGTGGTATTAGATTTGGTATGGCATCTGGGGTTACAATTTAGAGCAAATCACGGCAGGATAAAAGGTCCTTAGCTAAAGCGCTTTTGAATTGTGCTTCCTTGATGACAGATCCCTTTCCCCCTATGTTTGACCTGCATCCTAGGAGTGTATTTTGGACTTTCCAAATGTGTCCCCTTACAATCCCCTGCTTTATTGTACCTTTTCTCTTTCTCTTTCTCTCCTGACCACTGTCCAGTGTGGATGTAGGTTTTTGCTGTGTTAGCAAACCATGGTGTCTTTATGTTCCAGGAAATAGGGAAAACTAAGAAAAGCCACGGGTAAGGATTTAGTTAGGTTGCAATTTAGTGTGTAATAACTGTAACTTTTCTGTGTTTTTTGTGAAATTTGCAAGTTTTAAAGTGTTGAAACTTGTGATTAAAAATTGCTTCAAGGGAACATGTTCCTGCTGGTCTTTCGTGTTCCCTGCACTAGTGTTAGTTCATGCATTCTTGTTTTTGGCATAAAAGACCAATTTCTTATAGGTGGTGCTTTTATCAGTATTGGGACTATTGGATATAAGGCAAGTCTTTTTTTTATTTTCCTTTGCATGAGTGTGCTCCCTCCCTGCTAGCTTCCTTATCCACAGGCCTAGGACGAGTTGATTTACCAAGTGCCCATAACCCTCTTGGTTGTGGGATCCAATCCATGGTGTTAGGGAACCTTAGGGTAAATTTCAGTTTGGAAATTGAGAGTGCAGTCCCTCAAGATTTCCAAGTAGGTAAATCAAATGCATGGGACAAAGTCCAAATGTCCGCCACAGTGATGTATTCTGTACACACTGTAAAGCATGCACATTATATGCATGTTTTGCATGCATAAATTGTCAAAATTTGCCAAATTTACCCACATTTGACGAACAAAAATGTTTCAACTAGTTATGGTACTTGCATATTCAGTCACTCAACATTTTTTAAATCTAATTATGCAATAAATAATTTATTAGGGTTTTTTCCCATTTTGTTGTATCTTTGTATGTTTATTAAGTATTTTTTTCTGAATGGTTATAGCTTCCACAGCTTCTGGCAGTCGCTTTTACAAAAAACGCACCACACCTCGCAAGTACATGCAGTACTTGCCTAAGCCTGTTGTGCTCCAGCCACCATTGCAATTCCTTGATAATGTTATCAATCAGCTGCAGCTGGAACACTCATGATCGAAGATGAACCACTTGTGTCAGATGAGGAGGAATATGCTGTTCCTATTCAGCAATCATCTGATATTTTACCACAAATTCAATTTCTGCTGATAACCAGCAACTATCCGAGCTGATTGCATCCACCAGGAATCCTCCACCAAAAAAGAAACCAAGGCAAGCCAAGAGGAAGACACTCACTCCTCAGATAATGGAGGAAGAGTGGTTTTACTGTTTCTGATACCACCTTTAAGCCCAGTGGACCAACTTATAATGAGGACGACACTGGTGATCTTCCAACATCACTGCAGTACTGTTTGAAGTACTATCCAGAAGAACTGTTTGAAGTACTATCCAGAAGAACTGTTTGAAGTACTATCCAGAAGAACTGTTTGAAGAATTTGCTACATTTACCAACATATACTCTGTAGCAAAAGGTGGGGTTTCAGTGAACACATCATCAGATGAGATACGGCAATTCATTGCCATCCACATATTTATGGGAATTGTAAGTTTTCCACGACTCCATTTGTATTGGCACCCAAGAACAACAATGCAGTTCATCTCAAAGGTAAACATTTCACAAATGGATGTAACTAAAGACCCAGGAAACGATGACAAACTCTGGAAGGTGCGGCCACTTATCAATGCATTTCAGGAACAGTGCCATCAAGTGGAGTTGGAAGAACGGCTTAGTATAGACGAGTCTATGATTCCTTTTAAGGGCAAGCTTCATATCAAGCAATATATCCATGGAAAGCCAATCCCTTGGGGTATCAAAGTATTTATGCTATGTCAAGAGTCTGGTTTTGTTTATGACTCCCTTGTTTACCAGGGAAGTATCACCCAGCTAGATGTAGTCAGCGCTGATATGAAGGCAAAGCTTGGAGCCACTGGATCTGTTGTGGAAACTGAGCCAATGCATACCATATGGCCGTGTGGTTTCAAACTATTTTTTGATAACTTCTTTACATCATTCATGGTTTTGGTGGAGTTATCAAAACAAAAAATCTTTGCAGCAGGAACAATACGCAAGGGAAGAGAAGGATAACGAGGACCGAACTGCTCAACCATTTTGTCAGAAGCTGAGCTAAAGCAAACTGGACGTGGCTCTTCATCCTCCATTAGCTGTGGGGACATTTTGTTGGTCCGCTGGTTGGATAATCGGGTTGTCAACTTAGCATCCAACTTTGCAGGTATTGAACCAGTTGATACTGTGACGCGGTGGGATAAAGCAACAAAGACCTACATAGAAATCAACCGGCCTTATGTAGTGAAGATCTACAATCAAAGCATGGGAGGGGTTGATAAAATGGATATGCTCCAGTCATGTTATCGAACATTTATTCATTCGAAAAAGAGGACACTCCGTGTCATATTCCATTTTATCAACTTAGCTGTGAACAATTCTTGGTTGCAATACAAGCATGATGCAACATGCCAAAATATTCAGAAGAATGCTATCATGGATCTCTTGAAATTTACAATTGAGATCTATGAGGGTTTGGCCTTTGCCAATGCCGTTGCACACAAAAAAATAATGTAGGTCGACCGTGTTCATCACTAGAATCATGTTTATCATCACCTGCATGGTGACCACCATATGGGTGCTCTGTTTTAATCCTTTATGATTACAAGCACAATTCCTTTACCACAGTGCCTGATCAAAAATATTGGGCATAAACTCTGTGTAACTGGATTAATCCGGGACCAACCAACAACAGCACTGCACAGAAGCGAATCACTAACATGCAGTTGCAACGGTAGAAGAAGGTAAGTTATTTTCATGTTACTATATCACTTACATCACCTTTTCTTTTTTAATTCTATTCAAATTATACTTTTCTTTAGGGTTGCCTATCAAAGCAAAAAACTGTTTGAGAAATTAAAATCAAACAAAATGGCTGACATGGCATCACTTCAGTTTCCAGTTGAAACTCCCTGAGGTGGTGGGCAGGCCTTAGAAAATGTTGGCTTCTGATTAGTTTTCCCAAATAGGGAAAGGAGTGGTGCAGTAGGGTAATTAGGTCAGTGGGTGGTTTGACCACGCTTACCAACCACCCACTGTTGCCATATGGGTGCCCTATACTACTGTGGTCCCAGAGTAGGCCTGTCTGAAAATGGTTTTTTGACCAAAAAAGCCAAAAATTGCACACAATCTGTTTTAAATGAAGTGGTGGAGGTTGCTGAGGCTGATCGTAGTTAATATTGTGAAGGAAAAGTCCGGAACTCGGAACACTGGGACCCGTTCCCATCTGTTGGCCTGGCTGGCTGATCCCTGCATAGTCTAGCAAGACAGGTAGGTCGGAGGCTCAGGTTTAAACTTTCATGGCTGGTTGGTCCCAACACGTGGTTCCAGATTAGGCCTATGTCAGAGCATTCTGACAATGAGAAATGCAAATAATATATAAACCATGAAATATTTTCAAAACGTTAATCAAAATTGTAGTATGAGTGCTGTTTTGCCAATATTGCCAACCATTGGTATTCAGGCCAGTTAGAACTGCTGAGAAACATGAATCATTCTGCATCTATTGTTTTCAATAGGACGTCATAAGTTCACAACAGCAGCATATGAAGTTTTCATGTCATACCAAGTCTAACAGAAACACCATGCGTTTCGTGTGTACACAAATCGAAACACACAACTATTAGGACTGATTTCCAGCAAACCCTTATTACTGTAATTACACAACAGTAAGCACAGCTGTTACCAGTTCTTCGAACAGTACATATGGATCCTATTTAACAGCTGCACTGCAGCCATTAGCCCATCACTGTATAGGACAGTTACAAGAACCAATTGGTTGCCTGGCAGCCATTACCCAGTGCCTCATCTACTGTACATAGAAAGGTTGCAATTCCAACACTACCAGGATTTAAGGAAGCAACAATCTGGTAAGTTCTCGAGATGTTTAATCATTGTGTTCATTCATTAAGCATTTGGGCAATTGGGATTAGTTTTGCATTTTTTGGATTTTATTAATACATATTAAGAGAGGAAGGAGCACGGTAACAGCCGATTTTTAGAGGAACTATCATGGCATTTGTCTGGAAACAACAGTCGTGGTAGCCGACCCAGGAATTGAACCCGGGTCTTCCTAGTAGCTTCTAGTATTCCGCATTGTACACAAACAGTCTCCAAAATGAGATAAGAGTTGACGATATTCTATGAGATATATGGTAATTTGAAGATATTTGATAAAATATATCTTGGCGAAATTTTTATTCACAAAAGGAATTTGATAAAACGGTCAATTAGAATGACTTAGTTGTATGATATGAAGTGGTTGTTTTCAAAAACAGAAAGCAATGCAATACTAATAAAACCTGGAGCAACACATGAACCACCTTAGAATCTAAATTTTGAAATACCTAGAATCATTGTAAGACTAATTTCTAGAAGGTTTTATAAAAAATATAAAAAACTGGAGGATGTATAAAAGAATCAAATTAGCCAATGAAAACTACCTTGATTGTGCTCCTGTCGCAACGTATCACAGCATTTCCCGTTCCCAAAATCACCTGGAAATAATTAAGTTTACAATTAGAACAGCAAAACGATCAAAACAACATACACGTATTGTTCGTAGGTCGTGACAAGGTGTGAATAACTAGGGTACCGGGACACTTTTTGTGTAGACCAAACCAAAAAATATTGGAGGAAAGCCTACTGGAATAGAAATTCATATAAAAGACTGAATTTCGCGAATAATTGTGTCTCTTTATCCGTTTCCACGAATGTTTGTCTCAAAGCGACGCTAATCATGTTGTTTGTGCCAAATCATCGCACCAGGACATAAAAAATAAAACAACTTTTGATTTGACAGACAATAATAAGCGACGAATTTCGGCGGATTGCGATTATATGTACTTAATGATCGACACTCGTGATCTGTTAGACACCTGTAGGTCAAGGAAAGGGATGTGGAAATAGGAACCAAAATATCAACAAATATTGAATCATTTTTCCCCATATCCATTAACTCAATTCCTAAGATATACTAAGAACAGTTTCTATTGGCGATTCCTGGCTAGAGATAACCAAAAGCTGGACATATCTTGGAATTTGTTCCAATCAAGCATGTTATTCTAAAAACATGTCCAATATCAAAAGGCGCCAAATAAAAGAAAAACTTCTACAGTAATAAACAACTTTATAACAAAGTAAACTTATCCTTTTACAACTCACACAAATATATTGTAACTATATGAATACCTCATCATTCCAGTCATAATTTTAAAGGCAATATTTTGGGCCTATGGCAATCCAAACACATTCAAATTGGTGGTTGGGAGATATTTTCAAAGTATTCAGTCTAACAAAGAATATTCTTGAATACTCTAGACGAATTAAATCTATGATTGATCATTAATTTTTCGTCCCCAAGGAATAAGTGTGGCCAATCCGCCAGTCTGGTAATACCTCCTTGCCTTCCACTTCATTTGCTTAGCTTTTGAAGCATGGTCAATCTGCCATGTTGGAAATTTATCGTGCTATAATTAATGTATAACACACATGTATAATTTACACGTTTTTATCGTGCCTCGCTATTAATCAAAATAAAATGTCTGCTTTAACCTGTGTTTTGACATTTGGTATATCGATATATTGACAATTGCAGAGAAATGATCGATTTTCTCGTCACGGTATATTATCGAGAGATTATAAATGAATAAATAAAGCGCGCACATGGCTCCATTCACGAGCTTTTCTGCATTTAAATTATGTAGATATAGGGCAAAAAAATGTGTTTGGAAGTCCTTCTTGGATGAAAGTGGCAAAATTCATCATGAAAATTATAGGGTGTTTTATGGTGTCTGAATTTTGACCAAAAAAAAACTCAACTCGCGGACATAATTAAAGGATGAAGTCTAAAGTTCAGTAATATTTAGGTGTATTTATTTGGTGATAAAGCATGAAGCATCCCACAAATCATTTCAAGTAAGGTATCCACGAATATGCTAAAAAGTCAAGTGATTCCTTAATCATATCATGGAGTATTTAAAAATATTTTAAATGCATTTTAAAAATTGTGAACTTTCCTAGAATTCAGTTACGAGATAAAGATGTTAGGCTACCTATTGAGTAATAATTCAACGAATACGTATCTAAAGTTGTCCAACGTCAATTTGGTTTTTGTAATTTATATAGTCTGTCATTAACCCAAGCATTAATTATCAGGGGAAAACCCGGCGTAAATTTGGCACAAAACGTCAATTAAGTAATTATCGTAGGAAGTTGAACCTGGGAATCGCACCTCGTCGTCAATTAAACACGAGTGAAATACAGTCAACAGATGTCGCCACACGTCAACTTGCATATTCATTAAACTTCCCCTAGATGAGGGCAATCACTCAGTGCATGTCGGCTATGCTGTGAAGCCTTTATATCTGGGGTGAATTCTGCCAATCTATCACTGATGACGTGTTACAAATGTGTTAAATTAAAAATTAGGTAACGAAATCTTTTGCTTGAAGAAACAATTCTGGTCACGGAAAAATTATCATTTAAGATTATCTCAGATCAAAGATTCTTTCAGAAGCTAAGTTTTCTGGATGCTATACAATTGAAAACGGAAGTATCTTTGCACAAAACGTCCAAACGAACCCCACGTCAAAGACCTTGATATGGGATCTCATGATTCCAGATAGAAGCGCCAGAAGTT
The DNA here is from genome assembly GCA_033995625.1 of Ophyiulus pilosus. NCBI lineage: Eukaryota > Metazoa > Arthropoda > Diplopoda > Julida > Julidae > Ophyiulus > Ophyiulus pilosus. The sequence continues at coordinate 17,189 of JAUJYV010000884.1, forward strand.
CCAGAAGTACAAAAACAGAAGTCCAGAAAATCCGTAACCCTGACGACCTCTTGTTTAAATTTGTCTCAAAATAAACTAAGCTTAACTTTCAATGGTTCTCAACCTTCAAAACCATAAAACGTGTATTTTCGGAATATTTGTGGTACAAGCCCAAGATGTCAAATTAACCTTCTCAGGTCCAACACTTTCATAAAGCCATTAATGTTCACCGGGAATCATCAAAACACCATGCAATAGATGTCGTGACAGACAACAATTCGGTGCTATACCAAAGACAACGTCTCTTTTTCGATGCTGGCCTACTTTCTAGACAGGTCAAGGTGAAAATAATAGGGTTACGCATCGGCACCTTGGCCCATTTGGGGGCTGATTTCAATTGATGCAACCCACTTCCCAAGCAGGCAGAATTGCCTTGATGGCAAATAAAGCCACTCAAGTTGACAATCAAGCCCTTTTGTTTTATTGATTACCAATTTCCCCATTTTCAAGATTTTTCCCACCAACCTGCCTATTTTTCGGTATTACCTGGCTTGTTTGAATCGTAAAGAATGGTTGTTTGGACTAGAGCCAAACAACATTCTGGTTCACTTTAGAAATAATCATACTTTTTTTGTTTCATACATTATTGGAATAAAAGTATCTAGAACATGTAGTCTATAGATTCTAGACCAGTGTTTTTCAGCCTTTTTCAACTCACGGAACACAAAATTGAGCTAACATCTCGCGGCACATTAAACAAGGAGCCAAGATTGTCACGACACAACAATGCATTTTTAAGTAGAGGCTTTATCTCATATTCTCAGTGAAATACCGAAAAATAACATATTTCAATTAAATCTGCTCTATAGGGTGCCAAGTAGTACATTTGCAAGGAACAAAATTCACAACAATTACCACAACGTTTTTCCAAAATCTGAATTTTGTACAGCACACTAAACTAGACCTAAAATTATCCATACTAAAGGTAGAGGAGACTGGGAGCATTGAGGCATTGACATCATTAATTAATTAGTGTGAATATTTGCTCTGATTATTTTGTTGCAGATATATGTTGCTAAACAACACATAATTTATTGCTAAATAAATAGAAAGTCCCTATGGGCAATCTCCATGTGGGGTAAACTGAGACAACTGATCTGGGGAAAGATAAAACACATTCACTTAACATTGAAGTTTTGAATTTTAATTCTTGTAATTGTTGTTAGTTTTGATAATTAATATAATGTATATGTCTAACATAGATAAATGAATGAAAATGAGTCGAAAATTTTTAGAAAAATTAAATTGAGCGATTTTAGAGTGAAAGATGTTAATCGCAGTGAAGCAACTTTTTTAAAGAATAAAATGTTAGATTAAGTCATATTTCAGTTACAACTAGCTCACACGTTTTTTCAATCGGACAATGATAAATTTTTGACACTTATAATTTTTTTTGCATTATTTTGTCTAATTCGAGATTTGGTGGAATTCGTTTCATAAAATTTTCATACATAGCCACTTAGTTAAACCTCATATCCTTACAATTTCAGATCAATGGGACAATTATTGAATGTGCAACAACAAAAAATGAATTAGTAAAGTGTCTCAATGCTCCCCAGTCTCCCCTACATAAGCCGGTAGACACTATATGAAGTGATGAACACGTATACGGTCACATGATGCCGTCTGTTTATGACATCACTATGTACAAGGTACATTTTCTTGCATCTAAACCCACCACCGAGTGGAGTTTTCCAGAGCGTTCATCCCAAAACTGCACGTATAGCAAACGGTAACTCACGTGACGTCACGAGACGTTGCTATTGGATGGAGAATCTCGAGGGCCCGTCACAAAGGACTTCGCAAGAGCGAACATTAACCAAGGGCAAGGTCAGCAGCACTTGCTAATTTCCAGCTTAGTTCACGGGAAAGTAAATTACCTGCACGTAATGCTTCCAAGGCCGTTGGCGAAGGAGATTCACTGGGAATTTCCCAAAATCGCGAATCCACGCTTACAGTCAACTTGTTGTCAACCCGAACTTTTCAAGTTTCCTACTTCCCATAAAAACAACTCAACCACGTTTCACGACATCAACTTAGATCATGTGTAGGGAATCCAAATTACTCGGGTTTTCAGCTACCCAGGTACTCGAGAATTTTCTTTTTTAAATACCCGGCTAGTACTCGGGTATTGGGCAACTTGGGTCCTGATTGAACGATTGTTTTCTGACCAAATGTAACCGAGCCAGTTTTATCCAAGTTGAATTATCTTATACATTCGCAAACATATCAGAGCACAATTGTACATGTGTTAATTGGCAAGTCAAAAAGATCCAATGTTTTATTTATGCTAATTAACTTTAACGAATCGTTAAGATGGAATCGTGTGCAAGGGAGGGTATTAATTATATAGGGGGCTATGGGAGTAATAACGCCTTGGTAGGAGCGCCTTAACCATGAAATAATGTTTCATTGATTCCCTTTGATATTTACCGACTCTTGATGGATCACCAAAATGTTTCATTGAAAAACGCTTTTTTGGCCAAATGTTTCATGAAACTTAGTTGCAGTAATCTGGTGGGCATCCACATATCACAAACATATTTGTGAAACCCTGTTTCAGTTTCATGAAACTTAGTTGCAGTAATCTGGTGGGTATCCACATATCACAAACATGTTTGTGAAACCCTGTTTCAGTTTCATGAAACTTAGTTGCAGTAATCTGGTGGGCATCCACATATCACAAACATACTTGTGAAACCTTGTTTCAGTTTCATGAAAAATGCAGTGTGTACTAGGCACTAGGCATGTGTTACTTGCTTTTACCATAATGGAAGCTGTCCTCTTGGAAAACATGCTGAACGTTGCATCATTTAAACCGATGTGAAATTTAAGCAGGGTGACCAAAGGGAGTGGGATCACGATCGAAATTTTAGAGTAATTGGTCGATAGAAATCATGAATAGTAATATAAAACATGTAAACAGAACGGAAACGAAATTATAATCAGATAGTTTAATCAAGAAAAGTGCGTCACAGTACATTTTATCAAGGCCGTATCCAAAGGAAGGAGGTTCAAAGTCATAGTTTGAGGCCCATCACACACACCACTGATTCAAGTTAATATCGAAACTTAAAGAGGGGCAATTCTAGAAATGTTTCCAGACAGTTGGGGTACACCGACTAAAATTACTATTTTTTTTTAAAACATGTTCCTAGACGATTGGAAGAAAAATGTTAAGAGAAACTACATCTCTGAGGCTAAGATATAATAAACGATCTATAATTTTTTTTTTAAATCCAGCTATTATGTAATTAAATGGTGATTAAAACTGACAAGCAGCGGACAAATGTTTTAAAAATCAAGGATGCAAATGATAAATTACCAAAACATTTATGCAAGTGCAAACACGGATCGCAGTGGTGGACGAGTTTATCCTGCAGATACAGGCCCACTAAAAAAAATTGCATCTGTCATTAGCAAATGTTTCAGCAACATGGATTCTTGAGCCATCATTTCCAGAATGCTAAGTCTCGTTCTCACGCATGCACACGTGCAGTCCAACAGGGCACTCAACTCACATTAGACAGTTTTCGCATGCCAACGTCTTTATACTTACCTTAACGTTAGCGACGGGACGGGAAGAACCACGCATGCGCACCCATTAAGTTCATTTAGTTCAATGCGTGGCTCCTCCCTTTCCCTCCTTTAACGTTAAGGTAAAATAAAGATGTTAGCATGCGAAAACTAGAGAGTTTGAGCCATCCAACGTTAACGAAACGGTAACGATAACGTTAACGAGAAACGGCGCGGGAAACCCGGAATGACATTTGAAATGCCATGCTTCGCATAGGGTAGTCCTTGACATTCCGGGTCGCCAGCACTGTTTCTTTTTATCGTTACCGTTATCGTTTCGTTAACGTTGGATGGCTCAAACTCTCTATTGTCAATTGTTATACAAATTACTCGCCACCCTATCGTTTAATTTCTGAAATGTTTAAATATGGTATTAATAGTATACCTGATTATGTTATTACAGTCGTAGGCGTTTAATTGAGTACATTGAATACAAAATGCACTCAAAAGGTACGAGTACAAAAGTAATTGAATCCAAATGTATGAGTACAATGCACTCGATTACAAAAAATTACAATGGGTGCATGTTTACAAATGTTCTTGAGTATTAACGTAATCTGAAATTATGGATACCAATTTAATAGAAACACTTTTAAGTAATTGAGTGGCCTTTAATTCATTTGAGTAACGAGATTGAGTAACTTGAAATGAGGGTCATCCTAAAAGCTAACCTGAAAGTATCTCAATTTTTACATTTATACTTATGATCCTTTTGTTATCGCAAGTAGTTCTTTTTTCTCTTTAATTATTAAGATTTTGCTAATAAGAGAGTTTATCCTGTGTTCTCATATTCTTTAAGATTACTAATGTGTTTTTTTAAAACTTTAATTGCTTCTGCTTGTAATAAATGCTAAGATGTTTAAAATAATTGAGTTCCCTAAACGTTGCTTTTGCAATCCGTCATACTCGTAATCAGTATTGATATCCACGAGTACAATTTATCCAAGCCTGATTACGATACTACTCCTACTATGGCGCATGATTCCACAGGTATTCGTAATCATTAATTCTGCTCATTCGTACATATTTACCCAAGTCTGATTAGTCGTTTCATATGACTATACTGACTACATGTACTCTAGAGCATGATTCCACTGCAATCGTAATAAGTACTCCAACGCATGAGTACAATTTGGCCAAATCTGATTAATATTATTTGCTATTAGGCACTATGGGGCTCAGTCCATCTCGCCTCTTGGTTGTTAAGTTGTTTCGGTGTTGTGGTTAGTATCTCTGATGTTAAGGACTCCCAAACAAAGTGAGGGTCAGTAATTTCAAAGAGGGAAAGTGTGATTCAGTTGCATAATAGTAGCAGTTCATATCGAGATATTGCATGCAAGTTGAAAATATCATGTACTGCTGTGTACCAAATCATCAAGAAGAGGAGACAGGACCGGTCTTACACAAACCTAGAACAGGCCGGCCATTAAAACTGTGAGGGAGAAACGCCAGGTTGTGACATGTGCCTTAAAAAGTCCAAAGGAGTCTGCACAGAACTTGGCAACTCACCTTGCATTAACATCAGGTAAGGTTGTCACACCACAAACTGTCAGATATATGCTTCATAATACTGGCATAAAAGGATAACGGGTAAGAAGAAAACCATTTATAAGAGAAGTAAATAGGGAAAAACGCCTCGAGTTTACCAAGGATGACAAGGTCAAACCATTGGCATTCTGGAGAAATGTAATATTTACAGATGACAGTAAGTTTGAAGTATTCAAACTGAGTAGCGAATTACTGTGTGCAGAAGAAAAGGAACCACGTTGGACAACGAAACATACTCAAGATAGTGAAACATGAAGGTGCCGGTGTTGTGGTTTAGGGCTGCATGGGATACAGTGGCATTGGAAACCTTCATTTTATTGATGGTACTATGACTGTCAGGTCATGTGTGGACATGTTGCACCTTGACTTGAAGGACAGTGCAAGGATATGAGGGCTTGAGGAGTCGTTTATATTCCAGGAGGACAGCGATCACAAGCATACAGCTAGGATTACCACATAGTGGCTCTTGCACGACACCAACATACAAAATATTAATTTGCTACTGTCATTCAGAAAATTGATGTCATTGTACAATTGTCTTACTGTTCCCATACCTTTTTTGCAGTTTTTGCTCATTTAATATTTTTTTAATATTTCCTATTTTTTTGCAAATGTGTTGTTTTGTTGTTACATAATATATGTAATGCAAGCAATATAATGCATGTGAGTTTTCAAATGTACTACATTTCATTTAGCTGTAAACAACATTTATCATAGTGTTCCTTTCCTTTATTTCCTACTGTGTGTGTATAATTTTTTGTTTCAAACTTAGGATATAAATAATACTATAATTCAATTTATTGACAATGTTTTGCAACAATAAGTTGTAAACAAACCTTGAGAAAGCAAAAATTCTGAAACTCGTTTATCCCAGAAAATTCAACCACGGAAATTCATTACCAAACCTGGGGGTTTCCCCAACGTTTCGAAACTCCTCAAACAATGAACATTTTAACCGGAAACCGTCACTGTGTGTCCGTGTTACTAAGGCTTTGCCGCCAAAACTTTACAAATTCAACAACCGCGATTCAATCGACCGATCATGCGAAACATTTAACCCCATAAAATGCCGACAAATATGAATTTTATTGGCCAATAAACAGGTCGTAAATAGGGCTCGTTTGTTAACCAGTTTTGGCACTGGGTTCTGGAGGAGGAGTCCGCTGATGGGGAATCCCAGAATCTCGGGGGCACGAGCCTCGGGTATGGCGCGTGGCAAATAATGTATATAACCGGTATAAAAAAAGTGGAAAACATGCGAATTAACGATCATAGTTGGCAAACAAGGTTCTGCAGCAACAAAACCGAAAATCTTTAGCGAGAGGGCAATGGAGGTTATCACGTTTGCACTTGTAAGCAGATTCTTCACAATACCGGCAATGAAAAAATGTTGTATTTTAAGATAGTTTTAACAGATGTACAATAGACAGTTTTCGCATGCCAACGTCTTTATACTTACCTTAACGTTAGCGACAGGAAGGGAAGTTAGTCCATTGGGTAGTCCAATACGTGGGTCTTAATTTCCCACCGCTTGCGTTAAGGTAAGTAAGTATAAAGACGTGTGGCATGTTCAAATTAGACAGCTTTAGCATGCCAATGTCTTTATACTTACCTTAACTTTAATGGTGGGAAGGGAGGAGCCACGCATCGAACTACCCAATGATCTAACTGAACATTATGGGTGCGCATGCGTGGTTCTTCCCTTCCCGCAATTAAAGTTAAGGTAAGTATAACGACGTTGGCATGCTAAAACTGTCTACTGCCTTCCGTTTTACCCATTACGAATGTTTCAAGTGGGTTTCAATGATTTAGATAGTCTGAGCATGTTTCTTTCTCCAAACCTTAACGTTAACGACAAAAAAAGAAAAATCACGCATGCGTGCCTATTACGTTTAGCAAGTTTGTCGTACATGTATTTATTTAGATGACTTAGGCGCAATCAATTAAGACGGGCTCTGTAAAACGGTCACGTGATAAAAATGGTAAAAAAAACTACCAGAAAAGGAACGAGATAATAGAGTTTGTGCCACCCAATGTAAGCATACGTCTTTTTTTATGACCAGGCCAGTTTCAGATCGTAATTATTGAACATGTTCTTAAAATTCCGAAAAAAAACCACCCAAAAGTATCCTCATTTTAGGCATCCAAATTTTAACATAATAAATTCAAATCTTGTTTTTTGGAGTTGTAAATTTTGAATATTTGCCAAGTGCATATATTTTTTGAAATGCTAAATAAACAGTAGAATAGTAAAATTCTCATTGCACAAAAGATAAGCAATGAACGACTCATTCACACTGTAGATTAACAATACTTGGTAAAGCCGACAATATTTTAATTGTATGCACGTCAACCTGGTGTTAAACTGACACACTGACAAGCATAAAAATTGCGAAGTATACAGTAGTTGGTAAGCTGTCAGCTAATGACAACGTTGCCAGAGCAATATTTATGTGTTGGTTATCAAAGGGTCAATGAACACACCTAGTGAAATAATCAATTTTTTCCACTAACATATCACCAATTGACATCTATTTCACGTAAGATCCCATATCAATAAATGATGAACGATGCCAGATAACAGTCAGTTTATCATTAACTGATTAACAACAATTTGTCTTCCAAGAGGACGATTTCAAGGTGATATGATGTAGTGAATGGGGCAACAATTGCGATATTTTTAAGCATTAATATATAATGAAATTTCCACAATGTCCTCTAAACTTGCAAAAAATTGATTTTAATTAATGCCAGACTGCAGCTAGCCAGTTCATGCTAACCTTTTCTGCCCAAGGATAGTCCTCAATGACAAAACTGTGCATGGTACATTGAACTGCTAAAAATGGGTTTCAAATTCACTGAAATAAGGATAATGGTTTCATTGGAAACTGCTTAGGACCTAAAGCAGTCTCCACCAAAGGCAACATGAGGCAACAAGGTTTGCTGAAACAAATTTCGAATAAAAGTTTGCCTACCGTGACGTTTGAGCAAACATATGACGTTTTTTGTTGCTCAGCTCGGGAGGCGGTCCAGATCAAAGGGGGAAAATGTTGCCACTTTACTGCGCATGCTCAGCTGGCGGCTCAAATGGCGGGTCTGCAATAGAGCGTACACGCCTTGGTAAAAGCACCATAAACTGGACATATGTATTTGTTTATTTTTTCTGGCAACTTTAGCAACTGTGGCCATATACCTCTCATCTCATCTATTATAAATTACCAAAAAATCCAAAAAAAACAATAATTCCAATTGTCAGGTTTGCCGAGTCCCACAATGCATAAGCTCTTTGTTGTTTATAGGGCCAACCTTTGCGAGTTAAATACAAAAGATAATAGAATTTGTGTCAGCCACCGTTAACGATAACGACATTGGCAGCACTGTTTTCAGGTTTGCTGAGTCC
>JAUJYV010000885.1:0-25729 GCA_033995625.1 Ophyiulus pilosus
GACTTATCCCAAATAATACATTTTCCCCTGACTTTTCCAGGTCATTTCCAATTTCCCTGACTATTCCAGGTTTTCCAAGTCTGGGGGGTACCCTGTATACTATTTATAGCCCTGTCTAAGCTACTGATTAAATTTCGTTGCTTTCCTTGAATTTGGAAGGCTTCGGGGCGGTACGATCCATAATTAAAGATCCAATGAACGTGATTGGATAACCTAATTATTAATTTGTTATCAAGCGCTTGGAAACCTATCAAATTCATGTAATACAAAGGGCGTTTGGAATTAGCATATTTACAAAATCAACCCATATTTTTTAAGTAATTTCTGAAAAATGTGTCTCAATTCCATCGTCGGTTTTTGTTACTCGACATACTTCAAAAATGTATCTGTGCAATTATTATTGTACGCAGAGAGACCGCGCTATTTGGTTTAACCGAAAAGCCGGTTAACAGGGGTTGTACTGTAACACAAGCATGCAGAAGGTGAATGGGTGGAGGATAGAGCATCCTTACCCAATTTTATAGTCCAGAGATCAATAAAATCATTTACGCTGCAAAATTGGAGCGAAGATATAAATGTTGTTAATTGCAAAGGATATAACAGCACATATATTAGTATGATAACACACGACTATTAGAAAGCAATGGGGTAAAAAGTAGGGATAAGCAATTTAACACACCCATCTTCATAACATTTCCACAAAATGTTATGAATTAAGATGGGTATGTTAAATTTCTTGTGCAAATCTTGAAGATATTTGCGATCATAATATAAAGGAAAGCAAGGTGCAAAGCATTTTTTATTCAGCCAACAAATTTAGAGGCCTAAACTCAAGTTTCAAATGTAACTGTTACGAGTTAATCTATAAAACAATCGAACGAGTAAAAAACAAGTTTGCTCAAAGTGCATTAAACTAACAGTTAGTTAAATGACCTCTGTCGTCATTCAGTAGCAATGAACGCTAACATTTGCAACTGTTTGCAAAACATAGTTGATGAAAAAAGGCAAAACTTTGCAAGAATCGAAACATAAAAAAACGTAATTTTCTTACCTGTAAAGTGTTCATCATTCCATTTGCCAAACTTGATAACTTTCCAGCAACTTTAGTGACACCGGCCCTGACCCCTTCCCTTATATCTTCCAGGTCTGGTCCTGCATATGAAGGCGGCGGCGCAGCTCTATTTCGACTGGACTCTCCAAAATAATCCGAGCTAGATATGCTATTCGAACCTTCGAACCGGTTCAAGTTAGCACGTCTTTCGTACTAAAGAAAGAAATAAGCGTACGGAATTAGACCCAACTCGATTCTAGAACAGACACATTTTATAGATACTACGGCAACACGTACATCAGCATCCATACTGTTCCCGAAAAATTGCTCCGATGATATTGATTTGGCATTGCCAAATTTTTTAACAGCCTCGTCACTAGTTGAAGCGGGTTGAATAGGCGCTTTGCGACTCCTGCCGTAACTAATTAAAAATAATAATGAGCAATCTTTTAATTTGCTATTTAAATTTATTCCTCAGAGGACTGACAATGAGTATGCCTAAAATACCTCTCATCCACTTCTTTAATAGGCAAGGTCTCATCGAACAGAGATCCCTTTTTCTCGCTTTCCCATGATGAACTTTTCGAAGGTCGACCGCCATACTTGTCTTCACTCCGAGAGCCGTACGATCCTAATTTATCTTCCTTGGTAAAAGGGCTATCGTTATACCTGCAGAAGCGGTGGCAAATTGTTTTAGCAATAATTTCGCTGGGCATTTCTATCAAACAAGTCCGAGTTTAGCATACTTTGGAGGACCGCTGGTAAATCCAATAATTTCAAAGTCGTCTTCGAAGAAATCCCGACTGCTGCTCTTTGGATAATTAGAGGGTTTATCGGGAGTCTCTTGCTCGATGGTTTTCATTTCGGAGGCCGCAGAATGGGCCACCTTTCCGCTAAGTGAGCACAAGTTTACCAAGTAAGTTTCTTAACACAAATTATTTGAAACGCCTGAAAAGCGGCAATTAAGTCTTACCTTCTACTACCAAAGCCCATGCCCAGTCGTTCCATTTGTACTGCTTTTTTAGGATCAGTCTGCTTTAGTTTATCTTCCGCTTGCTTCTTCTGCAAACTTAAATCTTGGTAAGCCAGACGCATAGACGCCCTGACAAATATAAAACCTAGTTTAGCTTGCACTTTAAATTTTAAACAAGTGAAAATTGCTCAACGAATGACACATGGCAAGTCCTTACATTTGTTGGGCTTCGTCCTCGGTTGATTTTTCCTGAGTTTTCTTTTCCTCAGATATGGATTTTTCTCGTAATTGGTCAGCCATCTGAGCCTCCTTTTCAATTTCACTGAAATTGGCACTCACTTTTTGAGCTCCTAATCCTCCTTTTTTAGCCCCAAGCTTGAAAGATTCAACAGTTTTCAGTCAATATTACTTGTAAAACATTCCTGCTTTCGGCGCTTAACCAAAACTTGTTGCCTGGCAAGTTTCAATTTCAGTGAGTTGCATAATTACCCCTTTCTTGGCTGGAGCAGTTCGTCTTTGGCCAATTGTCGGCTTGCGAACCTCTGCCGCCTTAATGATGTCAGGTGGCGGCGACCCCACAGCCAAATCGACGTTTGGGCCTGCGCCGTCTAGTAATCAAGATTCATAAAACGCATATTTACACACTCTAAAACGTTCGTAACAAATGACACAATGGTATGCTGCTACACACCAATTTGATCAGCTAGAGACCCATTTTTAACGGACACTTCTCTATCGGAATAATTGTCCAAGGCTTCGTCTGGGGAAACGATGCTACTGTTATTATAGAAAGATGACTCTGCGTGTTCAGAAAAAAAGTCAACCTCTTTTTTGTCTGTGTTTGCAGAGGAGTCGTGTGCCTCTTCGTGCGCCGCATCTATGTGTAACTAGAAAATAAATATACATAGGTTTCGTGTTAATTACATTTCACACGCTTAAAACAACAGGAAAACCAAATATATTTTTCAAAGGGCCGACATCGACAAAAAAATCACCTTGTTTCCATGAATTCTCATTGCGTTTACTGCTGTGTTGTGAAGTTTCTCTCGGTATAAAGAAGCAGCTCGGCTGTTGTATTTTTGCTGGGCATCAGTCGTTGTACAGTTGTGTTGAGCAAAATAGGATTTCTTTGGAAAATGAAAAATACATAAACGGTTTAAATATTTCTTAAAGAAACACATATCTTAGTGGTACATTGTAACTTTCCTTATAATGAGGGTTTTATATTACGACCAATATAACAAGAATTCCAAGTGGACCTACCGCATTTGCATTTCCTCCTACTTGCATTGCCCTGAGTTGCAGCCATGTCCAGTTTGTATCTAGTTGAGTAGATCGGACAAACGACAGATGAACTCCTAAAGATCGATGAACTGCTGAGCAATCGATGCAAATGAAAACTCCATAGGTCACACTAGCCCATGTTGGATTTTTGGAGCTACAGTCGAAGCAAACCTGTAAAACAGATAGCAAAAATGAAATAATGACAATTTCGTCTGCAGTTGTCTAATTCTAAAATTATGACAGTTCTTGATAACGACCAGAAAAAAAATATTTGCATAATAGACATTATTTATTATGCAAATAACGCTTACTACGCCTTGCTTATTGTCTGTGAAAAACTGTCAGCAAAGGCGTCACTGTTCACATGCACGCATTATCTTTACCACATGTGCGGTATTTAGATAGAAATATGAGCGCTACAAACATTTGCCAAAATGTCAAATGTGAAAATAAATTCCTGCAAAAACTTAAGGCCAAGAGTGTAACACACTCAGTAATATACAATCTTCAGACACAAAATCCTTAAGAGTTTGCTGCAAGTTCATCACAAACACTTCAGAGAATTTCCATATTTCGACGATTGGTCAACTGACCTGCACCACTGCATGGCAACACCATACGAGTGCGAGTGCAACTTCCTGAATAACTTAGATAAAAATTATGTCTTTGAACAAGTTCTAGCAAAATTTCTGTTGCCAAAAATAAAATTTTCATTATAAAGGTATTCAGCTAGATGGCTGAAAAAGCCTTACATGGCTGGAATCCCATACGATTATTATGGGATTCCAGCTGCTAATCTAACCTGCTTATTTGAGGCATCTATAGTCAGCTTCACGATAGTAAAGAATAAGTAGAATGAATTATCTTAACCATCACCTTGACAACTTCTGGTCTATATCGTCTGGTTTTGCGTTTGTTAGTAGAAGTTGTATTACAACCCTCTTAACTACAAACCATATGAGTGTCTATAGGTAAGGGATTGAATGCCAGGCGAGGCATATGACCCAGATCTTTTTTAGAAATTATTCCAGAAGTCGCTTGGAAACAAAATGCGGAAATCTACATAAAAACAGCCAGGATAGCTTCCAAGGAGACCCATGACTCACATATCCAGGCAAACAGTTTTATACTAAGTCGGCCGTTATAACCTCATGTGGCAAACAGCCTTAAAAACTTTCTCCGTCGTTCAATACATGTGACGTGGAATGGCAATCGTACCATTCTGGCTATCAAATAATCTTTTATTTCTGGTTATAGAGTAGAATTTGAGACCAATGTTACGCCTCATACAAACCGCCGTTGACGATTTAACGAAACAGATGACCAGCACGATTCAATAAACCGACTAGAAATGGTAACATTACGAGTAAGATCCACGAACTACGATATCGTAAATAATTTTTTTGTCAGTGAACGAAATAATGGTCTATTCATTTTTGTATCATATTCTCGGAAAGGTCAGTCATCGGATACAGGTGACGTAACCCTAACATGCGGGATACATAAGCAAACGTAATCTATTAATTGTGCGGAAAATGAAATAACTATGTCCACCGCAACTCATAATTTATCATACCTGCATGTTATTCTATCATTGTCAAACAATACTACTCACCTTATTCGTGGCAAATGACCGTAATCTTTTAAAAATTGCACTGATGTCATTTTTGGAAGGTCCGTCCGCCGCCATCTTGATCACTAGCAAATATGCAACGTCGACGGATATGACGATCGAACTCTGGATTACAAGCGCAAAAGAGATCACTTCCGAATGTTTGAATGGATTTTGTTTGTGTTCTTCGACGTGTTTCAAATTTCGTAATTTGCCTTCCAGCAACAATTACTTTCGGGGCATTAATTTCGTACCTTCGACTCCAACCTAATTGAAAATGGACACGCTAGTACAGCTGTAAGGCAGTGTTTACTTATTGATTGTACAGGTGTTTTAGCACAATTAATATCAAATTTCCTTGTTTAATACGAACAACATTATATGTAGATGCAATCAGTGACAACTGTTGGGTGTTTAACTATTCTGTACATTTTATTAAAATTAATTAATAAATTAACTTTTGTAATTTGGAGGAAAGACCAAAAATTAGAATTATTTTTAATTTTTAAAAAATCTTATTCGCATATATTTACATATGCAAATGAGGAAGTATAATTACACAGTTTAATTGTTAATTATTCAGAATTCTGTATTTTTCCGAAAAAAAAAGTTTTTAAATTTCACAATTTAATAATTATTGAAAAAAATATAAAACTAATTTTTTAAAAATTACGGCAAGACTTTTAAAATTACACTCATTTTCTGCCGGCGTGGTTGATAAAAACATATGACACTTGTTTATTTTTAACAGGTGCACAGAATCTGTAGTAAAACACCATAATCGATTTTATCCAGATGACTTGAAAATATTGCCCCTTACCTTAAAAGACAAAGCGTTAACAATGATGTGCAAGCGAGGACTGTTGACAGATGCCAATGCTGAAATGGTACGAGAGTGGTGAAACATTTGCGGAAATACCTCATTTAACTAAAATTATACATCAAAATTTGTTTAGTTTCTGCACAAGGAAGTAGTTGTGCTTAATTTTTCCGAATGTAATATTGGCGATGGGGTCGTTCGAGGAATTTCCCAGTGTAGTCACCTGAGATTCGTTAACCTCGGAAGTTCGGAGCATAGCCGAGATGGCATATCCTCTACAGGTAAATATCATATATCCGAGTGTTTGTGGAATATACATAAAAAACATTCTTAATGACCATTCTATGTAATTAAGAAATCGGGACGCTGGCAACCTTCTGTCCAAACCTTACTACTGTATTATTGCATAACTGCATTAATGTCACGGACAGAGACATCACTCAGCTATCTCAGTGTTGTTCCAGGCTAGAAGAATTGGACGTTAGTGAATGCAGACTCCTCACAGACCTTTCTCTGGAAGCATTGGCAAAATATTCTGCTAATCTAGCTTGCGTCAGTTTTTCTGGAACTTGTGTAAGTTTTAGATCCCATGAAATCATCAACTAGATTTTTTTATGTCATGGTTGAAAATATAAAGTAATTTGGAGGTCATTCAAAAAGGAAAATTTACACTCTCAATCTTGAGTAAACACTTCTAACTTATTTAGATTACTGATCATGGAATCAAACGTTTGGTTAATGGAATTAATGGCAGCCATCTAAAGGTATAGAATTTGCATATAATAATTCTATGATTAAGCTAATTTTATTACAAAATTTACTCACGTAATTTGTTTTCAGGAGATTGTGATGAAAAGATGTCCACAACTTACAGATAATGCTTTAGAGTCTATCATAATGTGCTGCTCTAGCTTAACGATTCTTAACTTCAATGGTTGTCCGAAAATCACAGGTAGTTTAATTTAGAATAAGTCACATGGAAGATCTGTTGACAGTCCACTTGCAATTAATTTCAGAAATTGTAATTATACGTTGACATTTTTGTTTCTCAGATCGCTCTCGAGAGCGAGTTTCTCGTCAACAAGGGGCGCTTTCAAAATTGAGGCAAATCAGCTGGACTATTTACTAAAACACGGTTTTAGCACCAAGTCCACTTTGGATTGCTTCTTCTTCGTCTATAAACGAAAATTCAAATTAAAAATGTATTTATTGCACACTGTAAATTGTATGTATTTATTAAATTTGAAAGTTGCGATTCAAGTTTACAGTAAGTTTTATTACTATAAATATTTACTTACAAATGTGTGATTCCACACTTTGGCCATTTTCTTGTTAATTTAACAAAACATTTGGAATATTTCGATTCGAAATACAGCTGACAGAAAAATTAACTTTTTAAAGAAATTGATCTGTTTTAAGGTTTATTGATAATAAACAATGATTTTAATTTCGGTATCACTAAAGATTTCTTGAATCATCCCAGATACAATGGGCCAACTGAGACCATCTAAACCACATGCAATTTTTGGCATTGCCAAATGTTTAACCTTATGCGTTCGACAGTGTTCTCGCATTGCTTGCAAGCTTAGCTTCAAAGTATTATACGACGGTTTATTAAAATAACTGTTTTTTGTTATTAAGTAATAGATGAACCGATCTCCTCTTTTGAGAATGGCAACATCCCCTGTCTTCTTATCTGGAAATTTGAAAATTTAGGTAATAAATTAGGTAAAACTTCCTACTCTGCCTATGTCGCAAATGTAAAAATGTTCTCGTCAATTCCTGCTTTTCAAATTATTTCAAATTACATCATCATAAAACATCATGAAATAACAGAGAAGTATAAATTTACTTACTCTGGCTCAGCAGCTCATCTTTTCCTTTAAATTCTTTCTTAAAAGTCACTGCAATTCCTTTACTCATTTTACAGTCTGCACTGATGCAATGAGCAAGCGAATAAGTATCGGGACACGAAAAAAGATCACCTTTTATCTCTTTGTATTGTTTCTGCAAACCACAATAAATATATTTAAAATTAAAGATTTAAAAGCAATACGTGCACATGTAATGTCTAACAGATTAAAACATAAATAACATTCACATTTAATATAAGGATTTAGTATCATTCATTTAAAATTCATCATTAAATCATATACCTGCAATGGTTAAATATTGAAAGTACACGCAGTCGTTCGTACACTTACTAAGGTTAAAGACACAGTAACCAGAGTACATTAGAATTTTTTTTAAAAGGAACTGTTTTAACAAAATGAAAAGGGGAAATTCCCTTATTTTATGTAATCTTATGTAATTTCGAACCTACCATTGCGGCGATACAGGTATGTAACGTGCGTATAACTTTTGGAATGGTAATAACAGGACTGCATTATAAAAATCCATTACAATCACGAATCAAGGTAACCGAGAACACAACAATAGTATTAAATAATGTGTTATTTTAGCTTACTTCTTCATGTTCCTTTGATGATTGACTTTTCACCGTTGTAGCAGACGCCATCTTGAGCACACGGGGCGTAAACAAAATTTACGGAAGCCTAGAGGTGCAGTGCCTATATCAAGGTTTAGCCTATACAAATTAAATTATCACAACACATGCGCATGGCAAGACATATTTACGTAATTACGTCATAAAATTCACTTGAATATTTTTTAGAAAAATGTGAAAATAGGTTCAGACATTAAATTGAGCTAGTATTCCGATGTCTTTAAAATTTACTAAGTTTCTTATATGGTTTTCCGCTTTTTTTTAGAACAAATGTGGAAAAATAATAATAGGAAAAACATGTCCAGACATGTTTCAACATTGTTTCCGGGGAATTTTTGTAGAAAATCTTCAAAACAAAATAGGATACCCATATTCAGATATACATACATGAAATCGATTTTTCAAAAAAGCTCGGAAAGGCTTCAAATGCCAGCAGTAGGACTCCAAATTGAGTTAATTTAATTTAAATATTTAAGGAAAGTAGCATCTCTACTAGCTGTATATCGCTTACTAAATGTTATTAACGTCAAAATATATAAAATGTACTATCCTTTTATCTTTTAAGTTTAACCAAAATGGGTTTAATTTATTGACTACATGACGTAATATCCCCAAATTCAATAAAAATATATAACTGTCTATTTCAATAATGAAATCGTGCACTAATAGTAAATCTAATTTCGAAAGATCGTTTATTGAGAAAAAAAATGATATCAGATATGTTGTTTTGATCAGCATTAAATAATGCAAGTTTAGATTCCCAAACGCAAAATAGCCACAGCTTTTCTTGAATAAAAATGGTCATCAGCTATCTTGAACTTAATGAAACAACTGACTCTTTCATTATAATTTCGCACGTTCACAAGTAATAAGTATTGCACGAATCGGTGTTATGTAAAAAATCGTATTGATATATACAATCCCAGTTCTCATTTTATCCATGGCTTATACTGTCGTGATGTGATAATTAACTATTGCATTCTGCCATTAACGAAGCCGGTACCGGTGCTAATGTCACATAACAAGGTTGTGTCAGCGCACCAGGGGCAGTAAGGTCATAAATAGCCCATGCCGTCGATGCAATTCCACCAATAATTCCAATGCAGATGATTTCACACATGAAAGCAACCTCATAAAGCGGAATCTTTCTGAAAATTTCAAAGAATGTATAGAAGTTAAGAGATTTTGTAATTTCTGCAATTCCCTTAAAACTAATTTATCTTTATGTTGCTACGTGATTTGAAAGGGTGAAACAGACTATGAAATTTGGCCCTTGCTCCTGTGATAATCCGAGTAATCTGGTCTCTAAATCTAGGCAGATCAGTGTATACTAATCAAATAAATGATAAATTACTTATCTAAAGGTATGGAACACAATTTTTTGTATTAGTTTACTTAAAAAAAACAAAGTTTTACGTTAATTCAACCTAATTAAATTATAATACGAGGATAATTTAGTGGTGGGTATGTTTACCAGAGTCAAGAATGGTTAATGAACTATTTTTGTCATAAAATTAAGCATGCAATCTATTGACTAAATATGTATATTTTCATTGTTTTATCTTTAAATATTTATCATACTACTATTTTTTATCAATAACGAAATTAAAATTATAGTTATAAGTATGAAAAAGCTTACATCGTTTTCCATTTAGGACTCTTCATTCCACACAAACGCATATAGAAAAGAGATGGACAGATGAATGTCAGTACAGTAGTCCCTGATCCTCCGACCAAACTTTGAATTTTGCTAAATTCTGGAACGGTTTCTCCAACGAATAGAATGAAAAGGACAACCAGTGTCCGGAAAGCACATCGTTTCACGCTGAATTCTATGTAAATTAGATAAAATAGCGCATCAAATATATATACAGTAGATATTCTGAACAGCAATACCTATTACAGCACTCGTCAATGTTTGTTTGAACAACTAACATAAATAACTCAATTGTACTACAACGTCAGATACAATTTAAAAAAAAAACCCAGCAAAATCAGATATTAAGTCAGCTATTTAAGATATGTAATTAGTCGAAGATGCCAATTTGGCAAATGGGAAAGATTTGCATTGACCCGTCAAGTTATTTGTCTAATTATGCAAGCAATTTAAATTGCAAAATAACTATGTTTTTCTTAAAATTGACTGAAAAACATGACAATTTTAGATTCATAATTTTCATTAAAAAAAAAATCCAATTTCGACAATGTTAACCTAATAGTTTTAACTGTAGTTGTAAGAATGAAATATAAAGAATGAAGTTTTGATATGTTTAGGAACATCTCATTATAGCTAACAAAATGAGTAATGAATGGTAAAGAATGATAATTCTTACCAGATTTGATGTTTAAATAGGACTCAAAATCTTGAAAACATGGATTGATGACTACCACAAAAGCACATAGAAGATGAAGAATGAGGAGCACTTGAGCCGTGATCCTCAATGGCCCATTGCTAATCATAAGAGCAATATTGGCTTGACCCTCCATGTAATGACCATAAACGAAGTAACCAGTGCAAGCCACTGGCATGTACACAAGTAAGATACCTTCACAGAAAAAAAAAATCTGGATCAGCAAGGACACAAGAGATAGCTATATGGTGAAATTGTGACATTTTCTGTAGCCAAACTTGAAACTTGCATAAACAAAAGTTTGAACCATGGAATAAAGTTTTTTTTACCAATAAATCCCATCACGGCAGCTTTTGGAAACTGTCTTCGATTTTTCATATCATTCTGAATAGTAGGGAATGTAGATGCTCCACCATAAGCAAACAAAATAGCCCCATAGGCCATTGCAAAGCTGTTAAACGTTGGTGGTGGATAGTGAGGGTCATGGAATTCTTGAATGTCCATTATACTTTGGATGATGATGAGAATGCCTGCTCCCACGACAGTCAATGAAGCAGCAATGGCCATTGGCCTAGAAATAACCAAAAAATACAACCATGATAACAGTAAATCCACCAAAGATAACGTAAGTGCAATTAGTACAAGGCTTTACCAGAAATCTTTGGGAGTTCCCAGCCAGGACAGTGGCACCATCACAGCAGCAACGATCATAGCCCAATAGCATATAGATGCACTCCAAACACAAGCAAGTAGTTCTTGGAGCATACCAGACATCAATAGGAGATAGACTATGCTGCCACCAAGAAGCACCAGATGTATGCACACTGTCACAACCCATCTGGAAACAAAATTGATGGAAATTAAAGATAATCATATCTGGAAATATTTCATTAGGCTTTATGTAAGACTCCATATTAACGCCCAGTTCACACGAGGCCGTATCAGCTGTTTTGCCACACGAGGTTTTTTTCAGCGTCGCATGCTTTTCTATCTGTGCGTTCACACGATCCCGTAGACAAATCGTGTGAACGCACAGATAGAAAAGCATGCGCCGCTAAAAAAAAACCTCGTGCGGCGAAACAACTGATACGGCCTTTTGCCGCACGAGGTTTTTTACCGAATTCTTCAGCGGGGCATGCTTTTCTTTCTGCACGTTCACACGATATGTATCATTCCTAGTACTAATCCGTACAAGGAATGAGACTTTGGAAATCAAGATTCCTGATTTGTTTATTTTTGCAATTCGGTCCTGTTGCTAAAAACCGTACGACATGTACGTTTTTAATGAGGCACGTGATAAAATTCGAAATTGATATAGAAAATTGGAACAAAACATTCGAAAAATGAGGAGCGTGATAAACCGCGAAATTTATATAGAAAATTGGAACACAAAACATTTGAAACTGAATAGTGTGAGAACACTGCACCCGGTGTAGCACCTATTCAGCGTAATTTCCGATTAGTCAAAAAACCGCATCGTGTGAACGAGGCGTTACAGTGCTGCAGTGGTGTGATGAGTTCTAGATCACACCGATAGAAACATTTGCTTACTTCATCCAATTACCATAGCACACTATTCCCATGCACTGATATGGCTGTTTGACTGCTGTTCTATATTCCTCGTAGCGATCTTCACATATGGCCCAACACTTTCCCAGTTTAGTGCCAGAGTAGCCAGCCATCACACAAAATACAACTAAAAGCACAATGCCAATATATCCTAGGAAGAAATGTGCAAATTAGTACATGTTTTTAACCATGATTTTTTTCCTGATTATGATATGTTTGATTTGACCTACCAGAATCCAATATAGCATTGGGAAGAGCCAATAGCCCACTGCCAGCTACTTCACCCAAAATAAAAAATGCAGTTTGCCAAATATTTATTCCATGTTTGGCTCTTTCTTCGTTTACTTCACTGACTTTCACAGATTTTCCACTGTCTTGAGAATTTGTCCTCTTCTGAACGGTTTCTGGGATTAAAGAAATTCAATGATAAATGCCATAGTCGTTCTTTGAAATAATTCCAACCATTAATTTCTAAACAAATCTGTAAACATAAACTTATAAAATATATGTATTTTACATATATATAGCACAATAAGAAATTAATGGTGTAATTAATATGAATTAATATGAGCCATGTAAATGCATTACAAGAAGTATCAAGGATCGATTCGAAGGCAAAAAGAAGGTCCAAAAAATTTGGAGCTGCATGATAAAGTAATATATTTTAATTGATAACCAGATCAGTGTCACTTCCCATTGGAATTCGCTTTATGTGGCAAACTCAATATAATGAAATTGAGATTTACTGTAGTGTTCTTGTTGTTGTCTTAGAATGGGATTATGGAATAATGGGACATTGTCTTATCCAAAAACTAGGGAAAATTCCATCATATGAAATGCATTCTAATACACAAACAACTTTGAGATAACAATAAAACGTGTGCAAAAACCAAATGATACGAGATTTTTTTTAAATCCTCAGTTAAACATTCCGGAATAAAGTGACCTATAAATGATAGATACGTGACAACAATGATTCGGTGCTGTCAAAGTCAATAAAACACCAAAAAGATTATTCGTAATTAGTCCAGTAAAATCCTCTATTTGAAACTAATATCGAAGCTAAGAATAATAGAAATTTCACTGATTATATAAGCTGTGGTCACGGAATGGATTTCATCCTATAGTTGAAAACTAATTTGGATAAAATTTAATCATCCTGCTTAATATGCGTGTATTGCTCGCTTTATGATCTTATAGATTTAGCAAAGTCACGCTTAACAAAGTTGCACGTTGCGCATGCGCACATGAACATTTTATCCAAATCGGTATTAAATTACAATGAAATTAATCTCGTGGACATAGCTATAATTTCTATATTTAAAAGTTGTGCATTACATTTTTTTTACAACTGAAATTTATATCTTTAAAAACAATTATTTTTAAATTCTATCTGCTTAGGGTTAATATAAAATATTCTAGGATGACCTACCTTTCTTATAAGATTATCATTACTTCGCAGATTAGCAGATGAACAGAAAGCGTTAAATTAAAAAAAGAACAAATGGAAATATATCACTCACCTAGTGTGTTTAATTCCATCCTTATAAAAGTGAATGAACGAATTGTTAGCTCAATGAAAAATGTTCTGCATGGCCAATAAACCGAACAATAAGTTAGAAATCAAAGTAGGCCATTCTTAAAAAAATCGAGGGGCTTTATATCTTAAACAAACATTGTTATCAGATAAGGTAAACTTGCACTAATTATTCGATAATTATTGAGAGCTGGTTAAAACGGACGGAATTGTCTATGACGCACGTAAAATGATAAACTGTAGCTATTTCTTAACTGTGTAACTTAATGTGTAATCAAATTAAATCAAGAGATGATCCAACTAATTAAAACCAATCTCAATCAGTTGATAAAAATCCATGACGCCATCTAAGCAATTCGAATACACCGTACAAATAATGATATAAAAGATTAAGTAGCTTGTGTACTCAAGGTATGTAAACTTGCCAGTCATTCAAAATAGATGTTACTTAATATTCAGTAAATACATATAACCATTTTAGTAAATTTAGAATTTAATGAATCACATTGAAAATGTGCTACATTTGTATAAAAAACGTTTATTTGGCATAATACTACTAAATGTACATCACTACATTGACTACAGCTTATGTTACAAAGGTTAGTGTATATTCTATGAATAAATACATGATGAAAATTAATTAAATATAAGAATGGTAACTTTTCCTAAAAGATGAAAAATGATTACCTGTATCTGAAAAACATGGGAATTAAAATCTTTGAGTTTTAAGTAGGTTCTGCCAGACTAACGTAACAGGGTAAAGAGAGAGCATCCGGTGCTGCTAAATCGTAAACAGCACTAATTGTGCCAACTATTCCTCCAATTAATCCAACGACAATAATTTCCCACATAAATGTTGTTTCCTGTAGTGAAATTGACCTGAAACAAAAAAAACCAGGTGTTAACAACTAATATTCTATGGGATGATCATTCAGATTTCGCCTGAAATACCCAATTGCCCTGATTCAATACCTTGTACAAGGCAAACACGTTCTAATTAAACGTAAGTAAGTAATTTTAAGCAAATCATACTCAAATTAAGTAAGTTTTATAGGCATCTGTATTTTCAGATGCAAGAATACGAATATTTGTATTTTTCACCAAACTAACATTTATGATGTAAAATTGGTTTATTAGAGAGATTGGGCGAGCGGGAAAGGAAGGGAAGAACCACGCATGCGCACTCATGATGTTCAGTTAGTTCATTGGGCCGTTCAAGTCTGTGGCTCCTCCTTTCACGCCTTTAGCGTTAAGGTTAACATTATGGCGTTGGCTGGCTCAATCTCTCTATTAACTATTATTACTAAACCATAAATTTCTAAACCAGGGTGGAATTATGGTAAATTTACATTAAGAAATTCAAGCATATTTTAAGTATTCCAAGGTTCTTTACCATAATATTTATCATAAAGTCGGAAATTTCCTGACGTCATATAACATCATATATTGACGTTAAACATGAATTTCAAGCATAATTCCCGACTTTCCCGATTTCCAAGGCTACTTTAAACTTTATAAGCTAAAGCGCTGTAGATTTTTGGTTAATTAGACGAGAGTCCAGCAACCCAGGTGTGCCACAGCTTGAACATAATTGCATAACCTACAATCTATTGTAATCATATAAAAGACAGGTTGTGTTTTTGTTTTTGTAACTTATTTCATATCGCCATCAGCACTTTTGTGTGTTCACAAGTGTAAAGTTCAAAAGCGATAACAGAATTCGATTTCGTGGCTGGCTTTCCAATACATGTAAATGGCTGAAAAGCCTTAATTAAGCGACTGGAATGTCATTAGAATACCATAGGCATATAGTATGAAATTCCATACTTTCATATTTATGGTAGACTGACAACCGTACAGTAGAACCCTGTTAAGAAGTTTCTCAATTTCAAGGGACCTGAATTTTCGAACTTTTTAAGCGGGAAAACTTATTAAACGGGAAAAATTACATTATAATTGTGTTCTTAGGGCCATGAGATGTTACGCGTTCTACAGCACCTAATTCTTGATTTATGTTAAAAGAATACATAGTCATCCACACTTACCTTTCTTTCCAAGCTGGGTCCTTCATACTGCACAGACGCATATAGAAAGCCACAGGAAATAGGAAAGTCAGAAGAACCATTCCTGAGGCCCCGATCAAATTTTGAATTTTACCAAACTCGGGAATAGTTTCTCCAATAAACAGAATTACACCAACGACTAAGGTTCGGAATATGCAACGTTTTAGGTTGAAGCCTGTAAATTAAGAGTAAATAGATCAACACAAATGCTCCAAGAATTTAGCAAATAATTTCGTTTATAACAATAAATTACTAACTTTCTTTGATGTGCAGATGCTCTTCGAGATCTTGGAAGGATGGATTGATGACGAGCACAAAAGCACAGAACAAGTGAATGATGAGAAGAACCTGAGCTGTGATTCGCAATGGACCATCACTGATGGTCAAGGCTATGTTGTCTTTAACGGTGTATCCATATACGAAATACCCCGCACAAGTCACTAGCATGTACAGGCATATGATGGCTACACAAAAAGAAATGTTATTAGTCCCAACACTAACTAACTAACTATTGTTCTGTTCAGTGGCGGATTGGCCAGGGGGTCACTTTCAACATTTATACCAAAATTTTTTTTTTAAATTTAAAAATTCAATTATGAAAATATGTATTTACATCTATAGTATGTATCGCATACTGCCAATAATTTGCATAATATACATTCTTCTCGTATGTAGTCTTTAATTACGAAAAAAATATGCATTTAATTGGCAAAAATTCTAATTTTATAGTTTTTATCACAAGTATTTCTTGAAAATATTAGACAGTTTTCGCATGCCAACGTCTTTATACTTACGTTAACTTTAATGGCGGGAAGGGAAGAGCCACGCATTGAACTACCCAATGAACTAACTAAACGTAATGGGTGCGCGTGCGTGGTTCTTCTCATCCCACCATTAAAGTTAAGGTAAGTATAAAGACGTTGACATGCGAAAGCTGTCTAATATTTTCAAGAAATACTTGTGATAAAAACTAAAATTAGAATTTTTGTCAAATAAATGCATATTTTTTTGTAGACAGTTTTCGCATGCCAACGTCTTTACACTTACCTTAACTTTAATGGCGGGAAGGGAGGAGCCACGCACGCGCACCCATTACGTTTAGTTAGTTCCCTTCCCGCCATTAAAGTTAACGTAAGTATAAAGACGTTGTCATACGAAAACTGTATTGTTTATTTCTTATGAAAAATAAATGATAGCTTTATAATTGTGGGTGGGCCCTGTTTGTCTCCTGGTAACCAATTTTTTTGGGCACAATCCGCTACTGATTCTATTGTAGATAAAAACTAGAACTTGAAGATATATTGGTACCAAGGATTATATCGAAAGATAAACCAAAGTAAATGCAATTTTGTTGATTTTTGCATGTGTTGCTGTTATGATTAGTAGTAATGGCTACCAGGTTATCCTACAAAGTAATTCTGTTTATCTGTTTTCATTTTGCATTGAGATCTAATATATGTAAATATTAGATTTGGTAAAAATTATTTGTATAGCTGTCTTCATTTTGCAATGAGAGCCATAATATGTAAATATCAGATTTGGTAAAAATTCTTACACATCAGCAAGAAAAATTGGGTGAAAAAAGTTTCCTCTAAAATCCAGAGAGTGCAATGTTCACATTTAATCTCTAAAACATAACTAATAATTCATTAACAAAGACTTACCTATAAATCCAATAATAGCAGCTGATGAAAACTTCTTTCTATCTTTCATATCGTTCTGGAAAGTTGGAAATGCTGTTGCTCCTCCGTACGCAAATAAAATTGCACCAAACGATACGCTAAAAGTTTTAATCGTTGGATCTGGATATCTGAATTTCTCGATGGTGGCAATATCCAGAAAGCACTGTATCGTTATTAGGATGCATGCCACAAGGACAGTCAATGATGCAACAATGGCAATCTGCCTGGAAAATAGCAGCATCGTTTAAATACATTTTTCAATTCCAAAATTGGAAAATGTTCAATCCGATCAAATAGTTTTTGAACATTTCAGATTGCTGATGTGAAACAAATCAGAGTAATTACATACCAGAAATCCTTGGGGGTTCCTAACCACGACAGAGGTATCATGATGGCCGCTACCATCATGGCCCAATAGCATATAGAAACTGGCCAAATGTCAGCAAATAATTCTCCCAACATTCCAGAAATGAGAAGAACATAAACCACGCAGCTTCCCAACAATGAGAAATGGATTGCAACGTTGACAAACCACCTTTCAAAATATGGATAGAAAAGTAATGTTCAAATATGCACACAAGAGGACAACAGAAGGTTAAGGTTAAGGTAAAATATTCTTACATCATATATTTTCCATAAGTTTTCATGGCTAAGGACTGATATGGTTGCCGTACTTCTGAAATACGATATTCTTCATATCGTTCTTCCATAATAGTCCAACAGGTCCCTAATCGTACTCCTGTGTAGGCGGCCATTATACAGAACGCCACAAGCAGGAATAGACCACTGTATCCTAGAGAAATATATATGAATAGGTTTCAATGTATCAAAGCAAAACAAGGATTGGGCACAAATGCATTACTTCAAAACGTTGATACAAATTTCAATATTAACCATAAGTTTTCCTATAGTTTTCAATGGCTTCAGAATTTAAAATTTAGAAAATATGTATTTACTAATACTATGTTTATAACAGATTATTGCACGATTACTAAGCTTAACTAAACAATATTATATGGAATTATTAAATTGGAACACAAATTGGAGATAAAAATGTCAACTTTTATTTAAAAGAATAACTTAATCTGTAATTATAAACCTATTTTTAAAATTAGTATTCTTTTGACAAATTTTCCCTTAAAAAAACATTTTATTAATTTTAGCAATGTTTAAACGACAACTTTTTTTGCAAAAAATTGCAAACCCACTGAGAAATTCATATTTAATAAGTTTCGCATTAATTTCACATTTTTCAAGTTCACCATTGCAAGATGTTAACCCTTTCCCTCCAAGATGGTCCTAAACTGAATGCTGACAATGCAAGTATTTTAAGTATGTATATGTTTGCTTTTATTACTACTACATTAAAGATAAAATGTAGGCGTCAGTATTACCTCAATAGTACTTCAGACATATAATTGTTTCGTAAAATGTTTAAATTCATCCAAAATCGAATTTGCAAATATTCAAAATCACCTTTTTTTTCGCATTTGTGATAAAATTATTTTTAAAAAATCCCCGGAAGAGTTGTAATTTTGTGGAATTCATGAAGTATTTATTTTCTATGAGGAAATGTAAGATTTCTTGTAAAAATTTCACTTCTTATACCCAACTATTCATCATGACATTTAATTTTAAACGATTAAGTATTAAATGATCTGGTCCTCGTGCCAGGTACTAAACATGAAGTACAAATGATAAATCACATGATAACATATCATGTCAAGTCTGTCGTGTATATATTTTATGGGAATTTAACAGACAGAAAGGTTTAATTAAAAACGCCGCAAAGATTTTCTTGATTAAGAACGAATGACATACAATAAAAACGTGACACCCTAATCTTAATTCCGTATCATGTGTGGAGCATCCGGTTTTTTCTAACAAATGTTGTAATGACATTATCAGGGGACATAACACGAAAAAGATAGCCCAATCAATCAATCTTACAATGCCTTTTTCCAAAGTATTACCAAATAAAAATGAACTAATTGTTTTACGTTAGGTAATGTTAGTTTCAAAGTTAATATTTGTAAAATATAAAAATGTTTATAAAATTTGAGGATAAATTACTCCACTTGAGAGAGTATATATTGAGATTCAAAAATGTGAAATTATCATAAGCAATTGGTGTAAAAATGCGCTTCACGGATGTGATGATATCCAAAAGAGCTCACTATCAATGGCTAAATTACTGAAAATTGCTAACCTGTGCCTTTAATCGCATTTGGTAATGCTAAG
Organism: Ophyiulus pilosus; assembly: GCA_033995625.1. Lineage (NCBI taxonomy): Eukaryota > Metazoa > Arthropoda > Diplopoda > Julida > Julidae > Ophyiulus > Ophyiulus pilosus. The sequence goes on from JAUJYV010000885.1 coordinate 19,690, forward strand.
ACTCCACTTCCGGCCACTTCACCTAAGATAAAAAATGAAGTTTGCCATACACCTAAGCCTATTTCATTTCTTCCTTTCTTTGCAGGTATTCCATCTTTTGCAGAGCCATAAGATGATTTTCTGGAACCTTGAGAATTAAAAGCGATAAAAATATACAAAAATAAATTGGCACGTCGAAAAGAGAAAATCATATAACAGAAGTTACAAATTTGAAAAAAGTAAATTGTAGTTATTAACATAGTGTAGTTAGCACAACGTTTTGGCCTCTTTTTAGGAGAAAAATTTCACAGAGTATCATTACAATTTTGAAAAGATGTTTTAAGTTTTGTAACATGAAATATAAGGGCGTACATAACTTTTTATATAATCTACATTTGAAAAACGTTATATATGTTTATATATATATATATATATATTGAAAAAACTAAATGAATTTATTTAAAAAAAATTTAAAAAGTAATCTGTACTGTAAAATTGCTTGTTCATAAGTTTTATAATAAACACACGTACTTTTCTTCAAGATAAAAGCGCAAACGTGCATTTTGCTTTGTGTTATTTAACATAAAAAGTATAAAATATATATAAAATACAAAATATACGTGCCGTTATTTTTGTGAAAAAAACAATAAAGGACTTTTTTTTAAGCGGCAAAAATATTCTACTTGTATACTATAAAAGTATTGCGCATTAGTCTGATAATAAATACATGTAATTTTTTTCAAAACAAAAGCACAAATGCGTATTTTTCTTTGTAACATCAAAAGTATAAAATTGATTAAATACAACCCAAATTGGGAAAATATTAGCTTAATTTATTTTGAATCTTTTCGAATATTCAGTTATCCGAGTTAGGCTCCGTTAACATTAGCTAGAATAATTAATATGCAATTATTTTTCAAGTTACGCATTCGTATAAATGAAAATATTATAGATACTTAATGCATCTATAAACTATTATTTGAATAACTGAAAAAAACTATTTCATCCGTTTCATCATAGTTTGTTTCTTTCATGGTAATGCAATCGAATTGTTCGAGAATAAACAATATAATTGGGTAAGAAATGTCATTATAAATTTTAAAATTTCATATTAATACTACCAAGTTTTTTGTTTAAATAACATTTTAAATACTAAATCTATAAATTGTACCTTACCATTATAACAACAAAGATTATAGATATTCGATATCTTAAACAATCCAAAAATATTCAAGTTTCAATTGGAATTAATACGAACAGCAGCACTGTTTAGAATTGTAGAATTAAGATTTCTATAAAAACAACTTCACCTAATACATCCTTTTCTAGTACCTTAGCCATTACTAGAAGTCACGTTCAGCCAGATGCACTTTTAAGTTTAGTAAATTTCACGTTCAAGTTTGTAATCCACAATCTCTACAGCACCTTGATCATGACCCTCTAGATCAAAAACCTGCACCAAAAATGTTTGCAATTATATATATACTGTATATAACTAAGCGTCAATTGAATTTGGTTGGTAATGATGTGTCAATCATTAAAAGATGAGGATGATAACAATCTGATATACCCAAATAGAGATCGAATCAGCGGTTTCCCAAGTTATTGCTAATCATATTACATGTGAAATACACGCGCATTTTATTATTTAATATGTCTTGCTATACTTCTATTTGCATTCTCAAGACTGGAAGCATCACTGAAACTGTTCACAGAGTAAGGCAAGTAAACCATGTGTTTGGAACTTTTCTTAAGCTTTAAAGTAAGGAAAGTGATCTGGTCACATCAAAAGATTAACTCATATTGGCAGATCTAAGGGGACGCTAAACTTAAGACCAAGTCTTATACATCTAATTTTTTTCTGACATACTTTAGACAAGAGTAATGAAAATGTGTTAGAAAAACGAACCAAAATGTTTCCCAACGATTTTCAATACTCCTATCTGATAATTAAAACAAAATAGGAATGGTTTTTTTTTGTAATAATTTGTTTTTCAATAATTACGTAGTTAATTTCCTTGAAAAACCACAAGCTTAAATATGTAAAAAAAAAAAATTCAGCAAAATGCATTAAAAATCGCTGATAATAGGGCAATTTTCAATGTGCACATATTTTCATTATTCTGGTAAAAAGTATGTCGGAAAAAATGTATGGCTTGACCCACAAGTGCCTTTATGAAATATAATGTCTCAATATAAGCAAGGTACAGTGAAAATCATTCAACATAGGCTAATTTTCGGTTTGCACACATTTCGCACACTCTGACCTAAAGAATGTAAGAACAAAATTAGCATGACAGATATAGGCCTTGGTCTTAAGTGACTGAATGACTGGTGAGACTTTTTCAGTGAAGTTAACACTTACAAATATATTTTAAACTTAAACACATTTTTTTGCAAAGTAAGTAAACTAATCATCAACAATCTTATTTTAAGTTATGAACATGTTAGCAAAACAAATTGTTATTCGTCCCAACTTCTTCCTCAAGTTTGAAAAATGTTACCATTTTGTCAAGTGCTACAATCTTTTTAATATTGATCTGTCTTGGCTCACCTATATTTAGTTTGAAAACAATTCAGATTGATACGCTTGTAAAAAAAAATGCAGGGAGCATGACGCCTAAAGCAGGGCATATCTGATTGAGAATCTTTCATCATCATGAACATTGTGTCCAAAATGTCAATCAGGTCTGCATTCACCATTCCATATCCGCGTTGACGCTTTTCAAAATCTTAATCAGGACAAAGATAACCAGCCTTAACCGATCCAATGTCAATGAAATCCACGAAATAATGCAAAGATTTCAAGGCTTTAGTCAGTGATAATCAACCACTTGAGCAAGTGGGGTGCCACTTATCAATTACATGTCAACTGAAAGATCACATCCTCTACTGCGCATAAGGTAAAGGAATCAGAGTGCAATGCCCAGGTTATCGATTTATTGCGTGGAATTTTAAACGGTCGACTTTGTTAGATTATCAAACAATGAAATCTATATGACGAAATCATTTGTTAAAAATTGACAAAATTGATGTCTTTTGAAATACTAACTATAAACGTCAATGCCTGACAATAAAAACTGTACATTGTCAAGTTTGTAATTCAGTATACTGTCTTCTACAGTAAAGCTCTTCCGTAGAAGACAGAACCCAAAAATTGTATCATAATGAGTAGTGATTGTGTGTAGTACTCAACCACATACCCAAAAATACGAATACCAAAATTACCAGGTGGTTAAATGTTTGCATATTTTCAAAGCACAAACAAGTTACAATATTAACTGCCCTGTACAGATTAAGACGCTAAACAGATTACAAAAGTTATCCAAAATCCATCATTTATGAAAGTTAATAAGAATGTTTTAATGATAAAATTATATCCTAGTCTAGACATTTCAAATAATGACTTTTTTCAGTCGTCTTTTTGAGGAAAAATACAGACGATTTAATATGGTTTTTTATTTATTTTTTCTAAAAAAAAAGACGTGCACAAATAACTTTTGTTCAATATTTTTAAATATATAAATATATGGAATTCATATAATAAGCAAGCTTATGCAGTGTCCCTTAGAATCGTTTCAAGTCTAAAGGCTTAACAATTTGTTTGACTAATTTAATTATTAACAAACAATTTAATAACTAAAGTATACCTAATAAATAAATAGAGCCTGATTCTAAAACATGTAAACAATTATTATTTGTACCCTTTAAAACCAGAAAATATATCTATACAGGAGGCACTAGACTAACATAGCATGGTGAAGAAAGAGCGTTTGGTGTAGCTATATCATACACGGCACTAACTGTACCAGTTATTCCTCCAATCACTCCAATAAGAATAATTTCCCACATAAACGCAGTTTCATGCATGGGAATTGATCTAAAAGAAACAAATTTACAAATTTCAATTTAAGTGAATATCATGACGGTTGGACTAGCTAAATTTTAGGAATACTGTAGAAAAAAATCATAAATGCAAATCACGAAAATTGATGCCTTATAATTAACCTATTGAAGAATTTATTCCTTTGAATAATATTTCTTCAACGAAGAAAAATGGGACAAATTTCATTTTAACTGCTAGTTTACTGTGAAATTTTGTCAAAATTGATTCATGTAAAAACTAGAGCGACATCTATGATGCATTCTGTACAACATATTTCCTGTTTGTTTGCACTGCTGTCACTGAAATGTTTGTTAGGAACTGCCCTTACTCAATTTTAGTTTCGTATTGGTAAATAGTGTTCAGATAGATAGAATTTCATATCTAGAGGTTTCTTTTTTACTAGCTGTGATATATCATTTTTGAAACCAATTGACGAAACCAATAATATATTGTATGAGCGTGCATCGGTTATATAACTATAGGGAATATCAAGAATACCTTAAATTTTAGTAAGGTTGCTCACCTCACATTATTTATAGTTAATCAAAACTGATTAACCTATAATCATTTTCTGATTTATTTTGAAAGTCATCACAGGCATAAAAAATCTCGTTTTCCAATATCAAAAACTCATTTAGCAAAAAAAAAAGTTTATTTAGTTTAAAAAAATGTTGTTAATCACATACACGTGTATAGACGGCATAATTCGATCTACTCAAAGAGCTCTTCCAATTATAAATAGCGATATGATAGCTGTTTAATTTATATATCTATAGCAGTCAATTGATAAAACAATTATAGATTTTGGAACATGGCCTTAAATAGCCTATTGTCATTAAACATATTATAGACAACAAATTAGTTCAACAAAAATATCCAAATTAATATATTAAAGTATATGTTTCTCTACCTTAAAATTTCAGAGTTAATATAGCTTTAACAAGCAAGATTATTAATTTAAAAAGCAATATTTTTGTATTTTCTTACCTGTCTTTCCACTCTGGATTTTTCATTTTAACCAAACGCATGTAGAAAATCACTGGAAAGATGAAAGTTAAAAGTGTGGTTCCTGAAGATCCTATCAAGTTTTGGATTTTGCTGAACTCTGGTATTGTTTCAGCGACAAACAAAATCAGTATGATGATGCATGATCGAAAAGCGCAACGTTTTAGGCTGAACTCTAAAAATAAATGGAATAGTTTATAAACATTTTAGAAATACCACGTCAATTTTATACTTTGGGCATCAGAAAATATTGCGTGTAACTAACCTTCTTTAATGTTCAAATGCTCTTCCATGTCTTGAAAGGATGGATTGATGACCAACACAAAAGCACAGAACAAGTGAATGATAAGAAGAACTTGGGAAGTGGTACGCAATGGACCTTCACTTATTGTCAAGGCAATATTGTCCTTAACGGTGTAGCCATATACAAAATAGCCTGTGCAAGCCACCAGCAGATATATACTTATAATAGCTAAACAAAAACAAAAGAAAAAAAATCCATAATCTTGGCTGATAAAATGCAATGATAAAAACTCAGCAGTGATCATGGCTGTTCCTAAACCAACATTAAGGCAGAAATTCACGGAATCTTGACAGAAGTTTAACGAAATACAGATATTTGAAAAATATTACGTCCTAGTTTATTGTTAGGGACCAAATTGATAGCATAACCAACTCTTATACCAATTCTTATAACCAAAACTTCAAATAGTTAAATGATATTTGGCGTTTCAAACATTTTGTACTCAAATTTCATATCAAGTCTAATGTATCGGCCACATGAAACTTAATTACATTTAATCTTAATTAATGTTGAAAATCTTAACACTGATACCAATGTAATATGGTTTAAAATCTTAAGAAACAATAATTAAAAATTGCACATACGACTTCCTGTAACTATTCCTTTATGCATGCATGGTTGCTGACGGTATGTCAGCAACCATGCATAGCACGAATGCGCTGCAGGAAAGCTCACTCTGAATGTCCGGGTTAATAAGGCTGGAAGAGAGCTTTCCTGCCATGCGTCTGTGTCATGCAAAATTGCATGCATACGAGGAACCAAAAGCTCATTTTTAACAAAACGATTTATAGATTAAAATTCTCACCTAAAAATCCAACAATAGCAGCACCAGTAAATTTCTTGCGATCTTTCATATCATTCTGAAA
>JAUJYV010000886.1:0-25717 GCA_033995625.1 Ophyiulus pilosus
GCAATGCTTTTCCGTGGTTAACTCAAGGTTAACCTTAGGTTTAGCGTAACCTTTGTTGGTGCAACCGGCCCTAAGTGGCAAAATTTTGAATGGCAATTAATAAAAACTGAGAAAACTAAAAATGCTGAAATAACGAGCTTGTGCTATACAAAATACAATAATTGGAAGATCTTCGGGATAGTGAACTTGGTTTATTGCAAAATACAGATAAAGATCGGTTTATGCATACCTGCATAATTTAAAGGTTTAAATAATACAAAAACTGAAGAATTTTGTGAAAAATTATAGTATTTCTGCATTAAAAGTGCGATTTTTCTACAGTAAAACTGAAATTTTTGAAACTGCGATTTTCTAAATTTTCAAGTCGGCACTTATGCCCAAGTGCTGGAACTAATATGGAATTGCAATAATCGATAATTTTACAAGTAAGAGTACTAGTGGCTTAACAATAACGCCAGCGTCTTCCGACATGTCCTAGTCCCAGAAAAATGATGCAAGTACACAACATCAACGTACAAGTGATGTAATATTTGCCTAATAACCAGCACATCCATGACGCTTCTGTGTCAATGTACTGGGGTGGTTTATTTGTGCATGGCATTTTGAAGAAATGGTTTTCAATATTTCAGAACAGCCATTAAGACTGATCTATCCATGGTCTTTTATACTGTCAATAAACGTAGTACAGATTGTTTCTGCGTACAAAAATTTCCAAGGACACTCAAAAAATGTATATGCACACAATTCTATTTCGCGATTCAATACTAACTTTACCTAGCAAAAAAACTTCTCCACCCACGTTAAGTGCCATACGTTAAAGCAGATGATTATAATAGGCTAAGTCTTAAAAGTGCTCAAGGTTTGCAATTGTACGTGTGAAGAAATTCAATAAACAAACATATGCTTGTTTCAGTTTAGGCAAAAACTGGACTGCATTATCAATAATATACATTCCATTGAATAGGTATATTTAATTGTCAATGCTTTAAAATTTAAAAACGCACTTTATTGAGACAAAGAAGTTTAATTTGAGTGAAGCTCCACGATTCCATATTGTGCATTAATGGTGATCAATCGTGTGTACACAACGTAGTAAGAATTGGAAATTTTTATTACAGATTTAATGTACCAACCATGCAGAGCACGTTTAAAAACATTAAAATGAAATGAATTAATTCAAGACAATCAACAACTAGAGAATTAAAAGTTGGATTCCCCGAAAAATGGCATGCCCAAGCAGACAGTACGTTCAACCTCGTGCACGTTGCGCACATCGAAAAACGTAAGCGTATAAATTGCAATGAAGGAAGCATTAAAGGGCACTTACTCGTCCCCTTCCGAACTGGCAGAACTTGGATGTTCGTACATTTTCAGTATTGCTCAGAAATTGGCCCTAACCAGCTGACGATCAAATATCCAAACGCGACCATTTCGCGGACATGTCGATGAAAATGCTAACCTGAAAAAGGGTAGTATAGAGGCCAAAGAGGGGAATGACTCGTTGATATTCAACGCTATTGGCTGGCTACTTCCGAAAGGTGGAGAAATTCTTGTTTAGGTCCCACCTCCATTCTTCGAATCCACATCATTTCCAGCAACGAGGATACGTTTGACGTGTAATCTCAACCAAATATGGTAGTGTGGGAAGGGCCTCATTTCCTCGTGAAACCCCGTCCATTGGTCGCTTACCCGTATCGGGTAGGGCCACGCCACACGTTTCCATAGAAACATGGGGATTTACGTGGAATTTACCCGCCCATTTCTCTGAATCTGGTGCCGGCACGCGACCTACTCCACGATTGCAAGAATTGGTCAATCATTCTATCTAACGAGTTTGAACAAGCAAGAAGTGTGTGATTTTCATTGGGCTTTACTCACCTGTGTTTTCATTCAAGATTTTATCATGACATTGGACGACTTCAAGACAGAGAATATGATGTAAGTTTACAGTTATTTCGTTTTTCCTCCAGCTTTTTTGGTTGTTTTCGACCTAGTTTTAAACTTTCGTTTCAATGAATCGAGTTCTAACCTGCTGCTGCGATGCACGTCGTATGCTGGAACTGAAATTTGTGGGCCCTCTAGCATAATTTGTTTATGGACCCTTCACATGTTTGGAAATCTGGCGTTTATATTATATATTTGTCTCTTTAGTTTCAATTCAATCGATTTTTAATACCTGCTTGCTGCTGCAATGCATGTAAAATTAATTCAGTGCACTGACGGCAATTTTTGGAACCACAAGCGCGATTATTTATGGGCCGTTCACATGTTAGGGGCCCTATGCATGTTTCACAGGCGTCAAAATGCAGAAATATGGGCACTGCATGGTAAATCAAGGCTTTGCATATTGTTGTCTCGTGATAACATGCCGTATATATATTTTGGCCAGCATCATTGAAAATAACGTTTCGCAAACGTAGCACTGGCATCATGCCGCCAGGGTGGTATTTAGGGAACGTCCCCTGTTGGTTGGATTGCATCACGTTGCTCATATGATACGGCATTATATAAAGTCCACCCCTGGTACATTTCGGGGAAGTGCACTTGGCATATTTGCGTATTTCAAACGTTTCAATTGCAGGAAAACGTAATATCGTTCGCCAAAACAGAATCTTTATTTTGGGCCCGCATTAAATATAACCGAATTTCAAAAGATGAACATGAAACTCCGGCACGTGACATTTTAGAGATGAGTCATGACTCAGGCGCTTAGGAATTTCCCATAGAAATTTCCATTGCCTTGTTAGTAACGGGGATTTTCCACACTGTCCTCATGTTTGTTTTCCTCCTCACTATTGCATATTAACGAAATGTTTTTCTGTTTACCTAAACAACTTAATAAATTTGCAATAAACACTGACAATTATTATTTTCTTTAAAAAAAAAATATGTTTTTGTAAACAATAAGTTACTCGAGAATGAAAACAAAACTGGATATCTTCGTGGGTCATTTTTTGCATAACATGTTATCAAAAAACAAAGTTGACGACCTTGTTATTCACCTCATGACAGTAGCCAAAAAATATTTGTTACGCATGTTGACAACGTCTTGTGATCTTGAAAACAGCAAAAACAACTGGTAGATGAACTCCAATTACACTGAACCTTTCGAAATCCATTCATAAAACAATAACAACTATCAAATCTCAAGATTTAATGTGATTTTCTAATTTTTTGTTTGCTTTTCAGGCATAACAGTCTCGGCAAACTATTGGTCGGCGTGCTGAAACAAGCACAGGCAGAGCAAAAGCTCGTGTCTGGAATGTATGAAGCAGCAAAAAGTTTGGGAAGGTATGCGAGTCTGGATTGATTAATGCATTTTTTTTCTCACCCTATATTTAGAATGTATTTTTGACCATAATGTTGTTTTTAAAATAGAAATCCACAAGACGTGGCATTTTGCATTCTGCCCCAGAATCATCTAAACGATGTGGAACGGCATATCAATCACATGTTAATGGAGGCATTTTGCCTGGAGAACGATATCTGTCTATTAAAAGTAAGACCTTTATGTGCTACTTGAAAAAGCAAACTTTGCACTCGTCTAGAGGTTAATGAATGACTGACTAACTCGTAAAATTTGTTTCGCAATCAATAGGTTGACTGTGAAGAAAAACTTGCCGAACTACTTTTTGGCCAAAATCCCAGTGGGGCCGGTACTCTCAGCGGACAATACCAAAAGGACTTCAGTTGCATCTTAGTCAAGGTAAATTAATTTTTCTAATTAATATTTTGTATATTTGTCCTGTTTCAGGGTGCCCAGTAAGTTTGATGGAAAAAAATTAAGCATATTTCAAGGACCCCTCCCACGACCAATTGCCACAATATTTTTCCAAAAAGTCAAAAAAATGGTGTAAAAAATGTGAAAAAAGGATTTTTACCCTGTATTTGTATTGGTTTTATATGCAATTTAAGAATTTAATGAATATACAAAGGATGTTGTCCTGCATTTTTTAAATACTTGTTTTTATCTGAATGAAAATCCCCTGCCTGTCCCATAGTTCGTGATAACATTGTTATCTATTCTCGTGATTTCAGTTGCACTAACACGGCCAATTTTTGTCAATTAACAGGCGTTGAGCACTGAGGAGAAAAACTACGAAGCTGATAAGTTGACGTGTTTGCTGGATGTGGAGGGGATTGGATCCCAGTCAATAATTGAGCTACCTTTGTCCTGATTGACTTTGGTGCACCTCTTTTACAAAGAAAGGAATGTTCAAGATTCTGGCATGCAGATTCATATCTCGCCAGCAGCATGGCAAAGGGTGCATGATCGTACTCTGACACCAGTCTTCTTCTATGACAGAATAAGGGAATCTAGCCACGGAAGACGAATGTTGTTAGCCATTGCATAAAGGACCTCAAGGGTTCCAATCGAGCCGTTGCAGCACTAACACCGTGAATGTTTATTTACATGGCTTTAATCGTTTGTTCCATCTTTAGCCATAGTAACGTGTTATAATTATATGCGTTGTGCATGAAACCCACAAATGCAAAAAAAAAAAGTCATTATTGGACTTGTATTGTTTTCGTTTTTGAAATAAAAAGTTATGTTAACCTGAAATGTTTGTGTACCAGGGCCTTAAAAAGATGCATTTGCTTAAACTGTAATTATTTTGTCGATTAAGCAAGATAAGTGACAAGTGAGCATGAATTTTCTCGAATTGATTATTAAACTTGTTAAATCTGGAAACCTAAAACAGTTTCCGGAAGAAATATTTTAAATTCCACTCTCTTGATTGCACCGAATGTGGCAACGTGTAATCAATAACCTAAAATGGTTAGCAGAAGCATGACACAACATGTTTCTAATCTGCCGGTTATAGATAAACTCGAACGTCCCTGTTTAAAAAAAATGCTCTGTGACCTTGTGATGACGTTTGTAAGCAGTTCCCCAAAATTGCCCGTGTGACGGTGGCAATACGAGACACTCATTAAACCGAGCATAATTGCTGTTCAGCTCCGTTTGGAGACATACGAGCATTTACATTTTCAAAATGGATGCAAACTTTTACTCCAGAAGTGGCCGTTTTGTTGGTATAAGAAATCCTTTCAGTAAGAGGGCTCAGATTGGGGTAAATATTGCTAAAAGATTATATATATAGCTCATATGCCACTAAAACATGCTGAACTGGAATAAGACATACACTAATTATGCCATGGCTTCATTAAAAGTAATATCTATAACGTCAAGGACAATGTTCTTCAACAGGTGTGCCACAGGAGCTTGGGAGAGTTGATACATTTTTAGACTTTTAGTGGAAACGCTATACAAGACCATGTATGGATCCTATTTAGCCTAGTAGTCATTTTGGGTTATATTACTAAGCGCATATGCATTGTGGGACTCAGTCCACCCGGTAATTGGCATTACCGTATTTTACGGACTATAAGACGCACTTTTTTCTTCAAAAAATTGCCTCCAAAATTCAGGTGCGTCTTATACTCGTAAGATTTTCAATGATGCGGACTATAAAAAATTGCTTAAAAATTAAGGTGCATCTTATAGTCCATAGCGTCTTATAGTCCGTAAAATACGGTAGTTATTAGGATTTGGATTTTTTGGTAATTTATAATAGATGTGAAGAGAGGAAGGAGCCCTGTCGCAGCCGATTTTTAGAGGAACTATCATGGCATTTGCCTGGAAACAACTGTGGAAAACCGAGAAAGCCAACCACGGGCTCCCGAATGAAAGGCCCATAGCGTGAACATTACCCCACCTAGCTCGGTCAAGTTGAGCATCCTTTGGCAATTATAACCAGACAAGGTGCTTATATGGCCATATGTGTCCAATTTCTGGTCTAGCCACATATATTAACGAGCTATTTAAGTGCATATGCAGTATTATTGGACACACGTTGAACGTATGTTATTTTTTATCCGAGCATTATGCCTCCGCGACATTAGTCTCCCTTATGCAGTGTCGTGGAAATTTCAGAGTTTCAGATTTAGTGTGCCGCGAGTTGAAAAAGGTTGAAAACCACTGATTTAGGATAACATCAAATGTCTTGCAAGTATAGTAATCACAACTAATTCCAGCAGGTCTAACCATAAATTTTAGCTACATTTGTCACTATATTTCACCTTGGTTTTCATTGGTCATGCAAAGCATTAATCTCATATCAATTTAAATTTACTAAAGATATTTTATTTTCTATTTAAATTTATTCCAGATATCTTCTTTAATCATAAACAAACAAATGTTCATCGCAATTAAGAGGGAATCACCAAATACTAATTATGCAAATTAAAAGCAATCTCTCAACTTTTGTAAAATACTTATCAATAGTAACAATGTGGCACGGCAGTTTTTACACTAAGTGATAGCAAGAAATAGTACACAACGGTATCTGCATTTTGGTTAATTTTAACTCTGGGTTTGACGTTGCGACCAAGGCAAAGCTAGACTGGTGTTGAACCACCCATTTCAGGTCAACACTTCCTGAAATGGGTGTCGCAACAGCTGGCCTCGGTCGCCCAGTTCACAGCTTCTTAAATTCATGGCAAAAATATCTTTTCAGTAAATTCTATAAAGGCTGGATGCACAGGGAAACAAATTGCAACTATGCAAATGTTTAACCCTCATCCCTATTCTAGGCTTGATAGGCTGACAATTTAGTCAATATGTAAGGCACCACATTTGGTTCAATATAAAATAATGTAGGTGAAATATTTTCCTTCATATCAAAGTTATTTTTTTTTCTCTAATTTAATATTCCAAGCAGATATAAACATCGAACTTGGAAGATGGAAGATTATACGGAAGTGGAAACAAGGGACCGAATTAGTTTGTATGATGAAATGGTGATGCACACCTGAATTTGTTGTCCCTCCTTGAATGCATCATCGGGCAATACGAAGACTGGTTGTGGTTGGAACGGAATCGTCGTGGAATAACATCATAAAAAAGAAATCCGAAGATGCCAGGTCAAACTAGATGGAATACTTCAGAGAATTATGCAGGAGCTCTTTTCTCTGAATGGGTTGGCTTTTTGGCTGTGAAAGCCCAGCAGTAAACAGTCCTCTTGCTCATGTTCATGAATAAATTTCTGCAACAGATAGAAAAAAATATTATAATCAACGCATATCTGACATGTGAAAACACTTGTTAGATTCAAATTTAACTTATTAACATTTTCAGCAGTAATATATTTTTACAAACCACAAATAAATCACCAAAAGTTTCACATTAGCACTTCGAAAACTTCAATTTATCTATGGTGACTTTAGATTTCACATAAATCTACTCATTTATGCAACTTTTAGTATGCTTACTTTAAGATCCTCTACTGCCTGTGATATATAAATTCGCTTCATGGCCGCCTCTCGTCTTAACTGTTCTACGGCAGTTCTTTGTTGCTGTAAGGTGGACATCTGCAGAAAAAAAAATAGTGAATTATAGTTAACGATATATTTTGATCAAATATAAGGAATTACCATACAAAGGTGTATTACAGCGAGATTCGTCAAGTATAAACACTCTTTAAAGAGTTCCGTCCCTGGGTTAAAGTGTATTTAACTAGCAGACAAAATTCCACTTTATCCCTCTAGAAACCCGACAACTTTTGGTTACTGGTCAATTGTTAAAGCAAACGCTTAACGTCTCGTTGTGCAATTAAAAGAATATTAGTGTTGGAAATCGGCAAGTCTTGCTACCTATTAATGTTTGACTACTTAAGCACTTGAAGAATGGAAATAATCAAAATTAAATGAAATGCCCCAAAATTCACCAAATCCGGTGCTTCGGTATTGAGAAGCTGGATTTCATGATGCACTTATAGTGTTGGAAGTGCATAATTTAAACTGAAAATGACAGGAAACATGACACTTCGACATTTAATTAAATGAAGTGCATAAAACGACATTGTTAAAGATATTCTTAGTGCACAGTTACAACAATACATTTGGTGGTGAGATTTCTGACTCGTAAATAATGACACCTAGATTCGAAAAATCTTTCTTGTAGGATGTTGTCATCTGATGGTGAACGCACACAATTACTTCAAAGATTATTATTTATTTTTTTCGAATCAAAAAGGACATTATCAGTCAGATTGTCGCTCAAGCTCTAAGCCCATATTGTAAGAATATTAGGAAGTATTCATTAAGTTAATAGCGATTACATCCTTCAATAGTTTGGTCCTTCACCCAGCCATAACGATCGATGGTTTGGGTCCCGCCCAACCAAAGTTCATATGTAACGATTTTAAACCATACACACGTTGTGGCTCAAATGTAATAAACAAAACAAAGGCACACTATCATACACATTTAAAATCTCACCTTTCTTCAAACAAAATATAATCCAGAACACCAACAACTTCAGATGGTCGCAGCAACGATCAACCAAGAACAAAACAAGAGATATGTAATTTCAAAATGGCTACTCCTTACTTCCGTTCGTGACGTATTTATTACGTCATAATAAACGCCTTGAATTGTGACGTCGTCATATGACGCGCTGGGGTCAATGTGCAGCTTGGACATAATCGCATCCACAACATCGCCAAATTTTCGCCTGCTGAAAATACCTTGAAAATATCATAAGTTTAAGAACAAATACAAACGAAAATCAACTTTTTAATTCCGGGTTGACATTTTGGTCAATCGTGACAGTGTGTCCCTCTACGGTTATCCACAATACCTGGGTGGTAACTGCGTTTCAGGGTAACACAAACTGGACGATGGCAAAAGATCCATTTTTCAATAAATATATTTAGAATAAGGCGTTTTCAAAAATTCGCTGACTATTTATAAAGATTTTCGATATATTTTTCAATAAATATATTTAGAATACGGTATTGAGTAATTTCAAAATCAATCATTCTCGCGTCTTTTACAAAAAAAATCCTGGTAAAACATCCAATTTTGGTACTTTTTGGTCGCAAACTGATTAATCACCACGTCTGCGAAACAATTGACAGTGATAAATACCAAATTAGCTTAAAAAACACATAAAAATATAACTTTTGTAAGGTAATTTGGTATAGCTAGAACTATTTGAAAACAAATCGCAATATGAGATTTGGTCAGTTGAGAATATAACCCACACAATCAGCAAGTCTAAAACATTTGAGCCACACGACATTATATTCGAAATAAAAAATCCATTTTACCTTATGGTACCAGTGATTATAAAAAAATATTTTTATTCTCCAATTTTTTAAAAGATTACATATATGTATATTTGGAACGTTGTGTAGACCCATGTCGAATAGAATCAGTAACTTATTCAACAATGTGGATTGCAGTTTTATCAATTTAAAAAATAACCAATAGTGTGAATTATAAAAATATAAATTATCCCTAGCCATTTGTTGAAATGTGAGCTTATGATAATTCGGGTGCACGTTCAGACCATATAGTACATGAATATACAATAATAAGTTGTCAAAATCGACCTGCTTTTATTTATATGGTAAAAAAAATTGTAAAATGGATGCATCGTGAGATAGATTAGTTTCACGATTTATAGTGGGGTGATTGATGTGAAGATGTATTCTTTTGCCTGAAATAGAAACAATGTCAAATTATGGTAATTCTGGTTTTTTAATTTATGAAGACATTTTTTTAAATTAAATACAATATTAAAAAGTTATGTGTGCGCATGCGTGGTTCTTCCCTTCCCGCCATTAAAGTTAAGGTAAGTAAAAAGACGTTGGAATGCTCAAACTTTCTAATGTTTGTTGGAACCCCTTGTGCAAAACTGGGTGTTTATTTTAAAATATAAATCAGTACAACAATTTTCGTGCACCCTATTTTGATAAATTTTCAAAATATATCAATTTCAACTTGTACTTACATAGTGATAATGCATTTCAGAAAGGAAAATAAGACACACGAGCATTGCAAATCCAAGATATTGGATCCATGTTAGAAATTCCTGTAAATTAAGGAACAAATTTCAATATTTACAACAACGTAAATACAACGGAATATGTCCAAACATGAAAAATACAACTGGAGTTAGACGTTTGATTTAGACTTTGATTACACATTAGGAATTACAACACAACTTTACCCAGATTTTATCGATGAATACTGACAATAAAATGTATTCTAACAAAGCATGTGCGTTTGCTATTCTCCAGAACCATATAACACTGCACATTAGCACCGATTTTAACACATCGTTTTGCAGAACCTGGAAAACATGTGTAAGTTAGGATCAGAAACATGTTACAAAATTGCGATAGGGCCTACATGAAATTTAGTAATAAGTCATTTAGTAATAGACAACGTTTGTTTGTACTTACACCCTGCAATTCTGAAGTGGGTATACTTTCCAACAAATTGTAATAAATAGTGACAGTTCTGTTCCAGAACACGGCGCTGATCATCAATTGAGCAATAAAGCATAGGGCAGTGCCCAAAATTTTTTTGTTCGAGTTCAGCACCTGAACAAGGTTAATCCAAGAATTTGAACTTTTAGCTTTTGTTTCGAGATCCTCGAATCCGCCAGATTTCCAAGAAGGTAGCGGATTGTATGTACATATAGTCATTAATTGACGCTATATCGAAAAAAGACAAATGAAATATCAAAATTTAGCGCCAAAAAATACTGAAAAATTCGATTATTTGCTGCTGGCTGTTATGATAAAATCTGTCTTTAGTAAACATGTGCGAGATAGTCCTGGATCCATGAAAAGGATAATGGGGATCCATAAAACCCTCTAAAACACTCATAATTTTATTATTAGTTCTTTACCCTCAAATTCTAAAACGTACAATATAAGATAATTTATCAATGGAATGGCCTCAAACTTTTTATGCGTAAGTCATAACCTTTAAATGCACCTCTACATATAATAAAGATTTCATAGATACACGTATACAGTTATAAATATGTTATTTGCTAATCAATAGAATACAAGTAATAAATTAAATATGTGTATTTTATAAATATGTTTTTATATAAACTCCAAATTAACCGGTTCTCTGCCTTGACTAACTTTAACCAGTCCCAACCAGGATTGACAAAAGGGTTCTTCTGTAATCTAATAACATATTTTTACAAATTTCTTAAAATTAATTTTTGTAGTTTATTTAGAAAAACTAGCATTATTAATTTAAATGTTAAAATTGATTTAATCTGGCTTTAGGTCTAATATTGATAATAAACTTCCATCAGAGGTGTTCACCATAATATCAACAACAATTCAACTTTTTGTTATGGAATATACTAAAATCTCTAATATCCTAATGATTTTGTGCAGTATTTGTCATTTTTTTTGGAATACTACAAACGAGGAATCGCTAAAAACACTGTAAAGGACTTTCGAAAATTGTTAAATATATACTGCATACAATTTCTGTTCTTAAAATAGAGTTAGATATACAAGTACTTGTATTTACTATTAGTCTTTTAATAAATAATTTTCTTAAAAAAAGCAGAGTTGGATAGTAATTGAATACATTTGAGTAACGAAAATGAGTAACTTAACAGGAGTGTTAACCTAAAGGCTAATGAATCTTCATTTTTTTAAATAATTATTGGTGTTCTGCTATTAATAAAATCTACTGTGTATTAAATACATTGAGTAATTTGAGTTCCCTAAATTATACTTTTACAATACGCGATATTCAGGCCCATGAGTACAATATGCCCAAGTCTGATTACGATACTACTCGTACTCATTTCGTATGATTACTGACAGTGCACTGTGGAGTACGATTCCAAAGCAATCGTAATCAGTACTCCTACTCATGAGTACAATTTGCACAAGTCTGGAATAAGCGCTGTAATTGAAATTTGTAGTGACTTACAGCGCCACCTACAAATTCAAGAGTAGTTATAGCGCTCTTCGCAGATGGCGCCATCTATGTTGAATTTCAAAATTAGTATATTCATACCTGTAAATAGTATATAATTCCAACCATCAAGGCAACTGTGGCCAAGGTATCAGAAACAGCATCGACATAGTATCCACTTGAACTGAGGTCAGGAACGTCGGTTTTTTCTCGATTCCTAGCCCGAGCGACAATTCCATCCAAGGCGTCCAAAAATGTCCTAATTTCAAATAGTAAAACTCCAATTTGCCTGGTAAGCAGCTTTTCTGAGGAAATGAATTTCGCTGCCAACAGCGCTATCACAAAATGGCAACCACTGATAAAGTTTGGCGTGATGGAATAAATGGTTGAGCTTAGACGAGTCACCTGTTAAAAAAATAAATCAAATAAAAACTTAAAATTTGGCCAGAAGATGGCGTTGTGAGAAAAAATGGAACATCTATTCAATTATAATTAATTACTGTCATATTTGCTAATGTAAAAAACAATTGTATTATTTTTATGCAAAAGGATTGATTATAGAACCTAATAGATTTTCTCGTGCTTGTGTAACGTATATATTACAAGAAAAACATGACCAGAATTTGGTCATGCTATAAGACCATTATTGGACCTTATTGGAACCTTAGCAGTTATGACCATAAATGTTAAGGATTGTCCAATAATGCTTGTGCACTGTTAGTATAGCCCTTTGTATGCCCATGTATGGACAAATACTGTTCACTTGATATACTGTATTTGTACAATGTACTGTCTGCATAGAAATTCGAAGTCTAAGAACAGCCCATGTATGATCAGTCAACAGCTCAATATGGTCCAAAAATGGATAAATATATTAGAATTTAAACAATTTTAAAAGATAAAGATGGTCTATACCAAGCTATATATGCAAATGTGCAAATAAAATATCAGAAACCTTACATAACTATGAAAATATACAGTATAGTAAAGTATACATGCAGATGTAACCATTGGAATTGAAATTTCAATTTATAAGTTAATTTAAACAACTATTTAACCTAATTGAAATATGATATCAAAAATCCCAAACAAATTTAACTTAGTTTAGATCCTGCTTAATCTTCCCAATTCCAAAGGACAATAAAAAAGATAGGAGCCAAAAAATACAATGCCATGGATATGTCTGACTGGCTCACCAAGTACAATGTAGTGACAAATAATAATGCAATGTATGTTTACTGTCTCGATAAGTGTAGAAATATACTCTATAATAAAAATTCAAATCATACTTTGGTAACCATGCGTGTATATCGTAAATTATTATCAAAAGTTTTGCTCGTTGTATAATATACTGTATATCATCACCATGCATCAGATCCTGTTGTTTTTCCACGAATGAGGTCGTGCACAGGCTCTCCAAGTTCCAACAAGTTAATAAATATATTGCACAATAACAAAAAAAACCATTATGTATAGTTGCAATTTTTTTAAATGAAATTTTTAAATACTTACTCTGTCAAACATGGTCGCCAGCGCAAGATGAATGTATTGGTTGGCAGGATCCAACATAATAGTTTTCAGTGAGAGTTTTTCAAACGGTGAATAAAGTTTTATCGTCGTATGCGTTGATGAATCAGAATGATTTACAGTTGAAAATATCGGGTCATAAGTAACGCGTATTCGATCCTGTGGTTTTAACGGCGGCCATCTTTGAATATGTTGATATAATGCTAAATCCATTACCAAAAAGTATATCAGAAGCACCGCCAGAAAACTGGCTATTCCTTTATTCTCCAGAACACAATTTTGGATGGACATATCGTTCTGATATCATAAGAAACTTGAGAACTAGATTTCTTCGTAGTATTGAATTCCAGGATGTCGGGTTAAGGAAACTAGAAATCAAGAAGGAAGAAAATAATAATTAAGCGACCCACGTTGGGTGAATTTATTATAACAACTACAAATGTCACATATAGGAAAAGCATTTTCTGGTAATTTTGTAACAATGACTCCCTTTCAGTCACGTGTTGAGTCGATAACTGCTACAATCAATTGTTTTACAATAGGGATCATGGTGGGGTCGCCAAACTATATGGTCCACAGGTCAAATCATTTTTCCTTCCCTTAAATCAGTGCCATGAGGGTTTTCGTATCAAGTGACTTTGACCTATTGTTAACCTCTTCCTATTAAACAAGAAATGTGATTTTATTTTTGTGGGGGAAAATACCTTTAAAAATTGAACGAAATTCTCTTAAAATGCCACGAAGGCAGTCATGTCAGGTGACATACCAGTTTCTATTTCTGAATGAGGTTACATATCAACAAATAAACAGAAATAATGCTATTAATCGTATATTTGTAAAAGATTCATTGTTATTAAAACAGTAGTTTTCAATGAAACTGCTTGTAAACAACTATTTTCAGATAAACCTTTTCTATATACAATATAAAAGTTATAAATAAAACGTGTGGTTGGTCGACTTATTTTTACAGTTTTCATACTTAGTATTTTTAGTAAAATCAATTGTTGACTTTATTATCTAAAGTTTATCGAAACAAATAAACATCGCAAGGCGAGGTCTCATGGTAATAAATATCTGAAAAATATCTTGAAATTCCCTCTTTGAGTTTCTAATTACAGTAGAACCTGTCTAAATGCATCCTGTGTAAATGAATAACCTCTCTAAATGCATGGGGAAATTCCCTATTTTGCAGCTGTATATGCGCATGTCTGCTAATGAAATTGTCTAAAAGCATAACCTGTTTAAATGCTTTATTTTTTAACCGGTCACAAGAGTATGCATTTAGACATGTATTCTACTTTACTAGGAAATTTGTTTCATACATTTTTTAAAATATCTATCTTATTTCCTATCAGAACTTTTCCTTCCCGGATGAAAAATCAAATTACAAACAATGAACTAGGATCTTGAACAACTGCTTTAACACGACAAGGTTTCAATTTATATTGAGCCTGAATGATGATTTCATGACAGCGCATAGACAGAACATGGAGACTGTTCAATACTTTTTCTTTCTCTGTCTGTTGTGTGGCTGTGTTCGAGGGTGAAATTCCCAGTTGGAGATATTGATGATATGACATTTGCGCAATAAAAACTTCGTATCCAAATCAGGTGGTACATGTACATACAGCTATATAACAGATGTCATATCAACCCCGAAGATAATTAATGAAACGAGGCCAAATGACGTTATTTAGCGGTTTGTACCCCCGCTGAAAAAAGTTCGAAAACTTTATATGCGCTCTTAATAATGCCCCGTAAAAACTAATATAATACACTGTACGCCTCAGTGAATTATCCGTAATTACGTAATGAATTCATTAGTGACCCAAATAGACGAATTAGAAAAATAAATTTTGTTTATCTTATACTAGATTCAAGGTCGGAGCTTCAATTTAGCTAGTGTTTTCCAAACTTGCCTGTTATACATATGTATAATAATTTATCAGAATAATAGAGAGTTTGAGCCATCCAACGTTAACGAAACGAAACGACGGCGCTGGCGACCAGGGATGACAAGAACTACCCTATGCGAAGCATGGCATTCCAAAGACATTCCGAGCCGTCAGCGCTGTTCGTTATCGTTATCGTTTCATTAACGTTGACTGGCTCAAACTCTCTACTAACCTAAATTGACACAGTTCAATTATAAACAACGTCTGTTTTAATGTACATGTAAGGTAGGAATAGAGAGTTTGAGCCAGCCAACGCCTTAACGTTAACCTTAACGTTAACGGCGGCAAGGGAGGCGCCACGGACTTAACAATCCAATGAATTAACTGAACGTCATGCGCACTGATGACGTTCATTTAGTTCATTGGGTAGTTAAGTACGTTGGATCCTCCCGTCCCGCCGTTAACGTTGAGGTTAACGTTAAGGCGTTGACTGGCTCAAACTCTCTAATGGTACATGAACGATTCCTAATTTTATACACTATAAATAATTATTTTAATTCCCATTTTCTTCCTGCAAAAATAACCATCTTTTCGAAATAAACAATATTAAATTTGGACTTTCTTATAAATGATTCAAAATTGAAATGTAGAAAGAGGTATTTTGCAGGTATTTTGCCTTAAACATTACAGCAACTACAACAACAACAACAACAAAGTAAAATCAATTCAATACACCAGGGATTTGTCTTTGAACTGGAGCAAAAAAACACATTGATTCAAGATTAATAAACCATGCATAATGTATTTGAAACTGTATACAAGTAAAGGAAATATTTCAATTGTGTCTGTTTAGAAAATATTCGTAGATTGTTGGTCTGTTGGTCTGGTGGTAGAATAGGGCAGTACTGACCCCATGACACGCATTCGTTATCGATTCATAAATTCTAGCAGTGTAAATTTGTACAGAAAATATTCTTAAGAAATTATTGATTTTAGCAAATAACGCTGAGAAAACGGGTGGTCTTTTCATGTTTGAACTCCAAAACTGGGTCCTGATTATACGAATTCACCGTATCCTAGCTATGAAATTCAAAACAAATAAAGGGGTGTCATAAATCATGGTCGAAATCGCACGTATATTATTGCTCGGTTCAAGTATTGTATTATGTAGCTATGGTCTACTCACGAAGTACTACTTATCTTTACCTAATACAGTATAGGGTGTTTTATTAAATCCGTCCTAGGGATATTTTAAAATATTATTGGGTATTTGGGTGTTATGCACTTTGCCCATGCTTTATATGCGAGATTAAATCAAGAGAGTTTGTGCCATCCAACGTTACCGAAACGATAACGATAACGAGAAACTGCGCTGGCGACCCGGAATGTCAAGGACTACCCCATGCGAAGCATGGCATTCCAGAGACATTCCGGGCCGTCAGCGTTGTTTTACGTTATCGTTATCGTTTCATTAATGTTGGCTGGCTCAAACTCTCTAATAAGACTGCAGTAATAATTAATGTTAGCAATTTTTTGTTATAAGGGTCCAAACTGACAGCACATATAATCAGAGATGACTATTTCAGTTAAACATAATTATTTTAATAAAGAATTAAAATTTGCAGTTAATATATTTCACATTATTAACACCAATTTAAGGCATACATAATGAAACTATGGTAAACTTGTAGATTTTGAAATTAATATTGATTATTATTTATGGATCTCGGATTAAGTCAGTTAAGATTTTTGCAAGTATTTTGGGAAAATTTCAACTTTTAACTTAGTTTTAGAAACTCCTTCCATTTACATATAATTGTAAACGCTAGCTATAAAATGCTACTCTTTTAAGCTTATCGCCATTTTAAATATGAAGCAAAAATTCTAGATATGAATTACCAGCTAGTTTATTGAGATACAGGCAGATAGATGTACTTTTATCTACCATCAAGTCATACAAGATATTTTAAAAAATAACTGCGGTGGAATTTGTATGGTATCTTAATCTAAAGTATATTCTTTAAAAGTATTAGAGTTTGAGCCATCCAACGTTAACGAAACCATAACGATAACGATAACGAGAAACAGCGCGGGAAGCCAGGAATGGCATTGGAATGCCATGCTTCGCATAGGGTAGTCCTTGACATTCCGGGCCGCCAGCGCTGTTTCTCGTTATCGTTACCGTTTCGTTAACGTTGGATCGCTCAAACTCTATTGGTTAATAAAGTAAATATAGAAAGATCTCGTCATATAACCCGTTATATGTAAGACCTTGCAGTTACAGTATGACAACCTGTCACAAAAATAGAGCGTTTGAGCCATTCAACGTTAACGAAACGGTAACGATAACGATAACGACAACGAGAACGAGAAACAGCGTTGACGGTCCGGAATGTCAAGGACTACCCTATGCGAAGCATGGCATTCCAATGCTATTCCAGGCTTCACGCGTTGTTTCTCGTTAACGTTGGCTGGCTCAAACTCTCTAATTACAGAATTTTGTAAGTTTAAAGAATTTCGCTGGAAATTTGAAGTAGGACTACACAGTATGTGTTTTATAACAGAACAGTTTTTGGAAATTAATGTGTGATTACTGATTTAAAGCGATTTCCTGACAAGTAGGACGTCACTGGATAACCTATATCAGTGTCCTATAGTATAATGGTGAAGCGTGGCATATCAAAAAGATACAGCCATGACATTGCTTTTGTTCTAAGCAGCTGGTATTGAGCAAACTGTGCTGATATTTGAATTTCTGAACAAATATATGTATGTAACATGGATAACGGTTGTCGTTAATTTTTTGCTAATCTAGCGATCGAAGGATAAAATTAAGTTCAATGCGGCAGTTTATAATAGAAATCATGCAATTATAATTCTCGCAAAAGCATTTCTTATCCCAATCAGTAACTGTAAAACTAGATAACATTTAAATGACGGCGTACATACTTTAAAAATTGAAATCTGGTACATTCACGTTAAGTGGTTGAAGGGTCTTATTAGGCGGCTAGAATGCCATGATCATAATATGGCACTCCAGCCGCCACATTAAGGTAATCAGAAAACCTATTTCATAATAGAGAGTTTTAGCCAACCACGTTAAACGATGACGAGATTGACAGTACTGTCAAAAACAGCACTGGCGGCTGGAATGGCATTGGAATGCCATGCTTTGCATAGGGTAGTCCTTCACATTCTAGCCTCCAGTGCTGTTTTTTGACAGTGCTGTCTATCTCGTTATCGTTTAACGTGACTGGCTAAAACTCTATTATCTGACTGTTTTGTAAAAAAATAAAGTTGAGTTAAAAAGTTAAGACCAGATACTAAATTACAAAAGTGAAAGTTAATGCTTCTTTTTTGCAATTTTAAAAAAGTACTAGGGTCCACTTTAACATTAAGACAAGCTTCGTGTAGGTATGGGCCGTAAATAACAGATTTTGTTACCAATTTTGAAACCAATTTTGAAAGATGCAATATAATTTCATTTCAGAGTATGGCGCTTATGTTGAAATTATTACAGCACTTGAAATTTTGTATCATTTTTGAATTTGGAAAACATAAACATACGTCATTGTGTATTATTTTCTAAATGCATATTTTAGGATATCCTATATGAAATCATACTTCAAAAATCCACTCAAATCCTGTGAGAACAATGCTTCCAATGAATGCTGGTATAATGCAACATCCTTATAAATAAAATGTGTTACTAGTTTTATGTTTAATCTATATTAATTTCTGCAAGTTATTATTATTGTAATAAAATAAATTTAGCTTAAAATTGCCGATTTTGCATGAACAAGGATAATGCTACATACAAAACAACTAATTTACATGTCTGAAGATCGTCGTAATTATTTTTTTCGTAAATTAAGACAAGACTAAATTTCTATAGGTATTTTTAATTTAAATTTTGTATTTTAATATCAGCGTTCCGTTTTAAATTTGTTGTGTAACGGATGTTGAAAAGTTCTTTAAACTTAACATAAATATAAAAATGTTCACATTATTCAATTATTAAGATAATATGGTCATAATGATAATAAATCATGTAAAAATGATGTCGAATGGATGCAATAACGAAAACGAAAATAATATTTTTCAAAAGTTCATTTATATTAAAATGTGAAAAGTATAATAAATATTTTTTTAAAAATGAGAATATTTTCAATAATAGGAAACAATACCTTACGATCTCTATGTAGAACTGGTACCAACAATATGCATTGTTATTATTAAATTCGAGTGTAAATTAATTCCATCATAGTTGACTGTTTGCAACAGTATGAACACATGTATTCATTGGAAGTTTCAGATACCGCGAAGCACGTTTAATTCCACAGCTGCGTAAACTATGACTGCTGTGAATACATTTTTTGAGATACACTAGATACACTAATCCATATCGTCCGTACAGGGCGTGTGTGTCACCATACTTGTCACTATCGTTCTACACTGCGATTGAACGATGATGATGTAAGAGGCTACATTATATGTGCGGAGGGGCAATGCATGATGGCTTTATGCTAGGTGCAGACGAGCGATGCAGTGTCGTTGCGTACCAACTGCGATATGTTTGTAAATTTAATTAAATCTATTTTTTTCCTTTACGAATATTACAAAAGTGTAACTTTTAACCCTGGCGGAACCACGTGCATTAAATATTTTTGTCTGCGGAATCATAGTACACGAAATTACCATACTTTTTAGAATAAAAATTTGCATACGCGTAAATTTAATTTCGATCAAAAATTTATATTTGATAATTATTTCATTTTTTTAATATTTATAATTTAAAAACACTGCAATAATAAAGTTTTTGCATGTTCATAAGATTTTTAGATTTTAATTAGCCCAAAATGTGATTATATTGAAATTTATTAGAAGAATAATGTTGAAATTGTGTAATTCAGAAATTTCGTTAATCATATTTTAAATTAATATTAAAAAAAATAAATTAATACTGAATTTCATTCCAGTAATACAAACGTCTTTATACTTACCTTAACTTTAAAGGCGGGAAGGGAAGAATCACGCATGTGCACTCATTACGTTCAGTTAGTTCATTGGGTAGTTCAATGCGTGGCTCCTCCCTTCCTGCCATTAAAGTTAAGGTACGTATAAAGACGTTTGCATCTCTAACGTTAAAACTATTAATGACCTTTCACAGGCTTTCAGTAAGTTAATAATAGTTTTAATATAGGTTTACAAGAAAATTTAATAGTACCGTTTATTCACTTATGTATTTTTGAAAATTGAATATATTTCTTATAAAAATGAAACAATTACCTTATACAGTAATTGTGGATGAGTACCGAATATTTGTAGCTACTGAACCTGATATATGTATATGTATAATAAGCTAAAGTTAATAAAGTATAAATTACAGGGAGATAAATTTGTTTTGAAAATGGCGGCAAAAAAAATAAGCCAAAGCGCCATTGCTTTGTTGCAAGATGAGGCGCTGTAGTCAGCGGCCGCAATTTCCCGCCATATCAGAGTTCTGTGTTATTTATCATCATACATGGAGATACATTTCGGTTTTAATTCGTGATTTCTTTTCATATAAATTAATATTAATGTATAATGGAAACCTTTTGAGTGTTTAACATAACCCTTGGCGTTTAATTGAAGATTAACAACATAGCTGAATTTTCAAGAAAAAACGATTAATAACGTGACGAAAGGACTCCAAACAGCACCAAGAAGAAGGGATATCATTCTTCAGAAAATTGCGGGAAAGCAACCATTATAATTAATTTATTTCTATGGCTAAAGTACATGTATGCAATGTGGTCGTCCTGGACAACCCCTCGCCGTTTTTCAATCCCTTTCAATTTGAAATAACATTTGAATGCATTGAAGATCTGAAGGAAGGTGGGTATAAACCATGGATAGCATGTCTCGTGGTTTCCAAACTCTTGATTTGTGAACCTGCTTAATCTAGTCTTTAATATCTGTATTGTTTCTTTTGCATTTCACTAGATTTGGAATGGAAAATCATTTATGTGGGGTCGGCAGAGAGTGAAGATTACGATCAGATATTAGATACTGTTTATGTTGGACCAGTACCTGAAGGCCGGCATATGTTTGTGTTTCAGGTATGTTAATTTGTAGTTTTAAAATAGTGAGGGATCAAGTGAAGGGGTCATTAATCATGCTTGTTTTAATGTATAGGCTGACCCTCCAGATCATTCAAAGATTCCAGTGGCTGATGCAGTCGGTGTCACTGTTGTCCTCCTCACATGCTCATATCGAAGCAAGGAATTCATACGAGTAGGCTATTACGTGAATAATGAATACACGGACCCAGAACTTAAAGAAAACCCACCAACAGCACCACAGTTTGAAAAGGTACCTAATATAAAACTTCGTAAAATTATTTTCATCTAAATTCAGACCTAATACAATCCCGACACAAATCCACTCGAGAAGTTGTGGGTAGTTTGAGCAATTAAGGATAAGATTTTTTGCCTTACTGAGTTTTCTCTTTCCCTAATAAACTAAATTAAGTTTCATTTGTTTCAGATGCAAAGGAACATTCTTGCTACTAACCCAAGGGTGACGAGATTCAAAATTGACTGGGAAGATAACCCCGGAGAGGAAAATGTTCCTCCTGTTCAGAACTCTGATTCCAATCAAATGACTGTGACACAAGATCAAAACAGCATGTCTGAGCCGTTGAAACCCAGTATTTGCAGCGACATCAGCAATACAAGTATGGACATCACCGCATGAGGAAACAAGCATTGTTACATTTCAGCGTGCATTTTGGAACGGGTACGCCTGCGTCATCATTAAGAATAATACCTGTGAATTCACTTTCCTAGGCCTAGATTCATTCACGTTTCACAGGCTATTTTTCTTTCATTTTTCCACATGTCTTCATTCTTCGTTCATAAAAGGTCAATTTAAGAACAACATGTGTTGCCTATATGATTAACATTTCGCCTATTCCACGCAATGTCACAACCCCATCAAATTACAGTAATATTTCTCAAAGTTTTCTGTTGTACAGAAATCTATGATTTGTTTTTTCACATGGTTTTATTGAAATTTGTATTGTGAGACTATTTGATATTTGTAAAAGAATTCTTGATGAAATTATATTCTCTGTTGTTCACCATACCCCAAAATTATTCAATCGGTAATCGCATGGAACTTAGGTTCCCTGCCTCGATAGAATCTTAAAATTTACTACTTTTATAATGTATCATGACAAATAAAAATTGTCGGCCCTATATTTGAATTTGTTTCGTTAGTTTTTTTTCTGGGTCACCCTACAAACTTGCTCATTGTACACACCAGAGGTCGTTCTTATCACTTCCAAAGTTCGACTATGGTCAAAATCGAGGCTTAATCGTTTCATATGTTTTGTTAGCTTTTAATCCCCAAATTGACCTTTGATGGCCTGTGAAATGATAAAATGGGTTTTAGTGTCAAATTTTGCCAAAGGAATAGCTTTGGAGTCATTCGAAGTAAAACATTTCAGCAATAAGGTTGCTTCATCAAATGGATCAGTATTCTCTTTGGCCTTGCAACGCTTAACGTGAGACTTGCTTTTTTTCAAAAATTATAATGGATACGAAAAGTGGAAATCAAGAAGAATTTGAAGAAGGCAATGAGTTTTCTTCGATTAACCCGTGTTTATCGTCTGACCACTTGGTTTCCCTCAATGAAGGATCACCGTTACTTTTATCCACTGCTTGCAGGTAAGAATTTTAAAAACTAGACATGTACGAAAGTAAAGTTAAATGTATCAGAAAAATAACTTCAAAATACGTTGAAACTCCGGTTTTCGGGTTTTACTAGCGGTAACCAGAAAAAAACGCATTGAACAAACCAACTGTCATTAAAAGTTTAATAATATTAAAGTTATGGCTTCATTAAGGAAATATTTTGTCCCATTCCATCTATTTTTGAGCAAGTTTTTGCTTTAGAATAATGAAGCACGTGCTTCACTGTAGTTAAGAAAAGGGTTTAGGGGTCCATGCATTTTAATAAAAAAGCCTGACACGGTTGACAGACTTGGGTTAGCGGCCCAGACCGTGGTTTTTGCCTTTTTGTTCATTGACAGCTAGTTCATTGTTTCTAGGAAGTGCCAGGCTAGTTCCTCTAAATGTTAGCCATGACCATGCTCCTTTGATCTTCCCTAATCATTTTTTCTCCCATTTCATCTTTTCCCCCCTTATCTTGATCACCATGCATGCATACGATCTATATGTGAGGGTCATCAAATAATTAGAAATTAATAATTATCACTCGTTCAGAATTTGCAGTATATCACTAATTGTAAAATTGTAATAAGAAAACTAAAAAAGAAAGTATATATTTCATCATTCACATGATGGAATAGCAATTTATTACTAAAATCGACATGACTGTACTTGTTTGATGGTGTATTAAGTCCAAGTTTGACTCAGTTGTTTTCCATTGTATTGCAAAACTATTTTTCGGATTAGATGGTAATTATTAATTGCACTATGAACTTTACCCTTCCTTTCAAATTTAAAATATGGAGAAATAGGTTTTCTAAAGAAATTGTATTGTTAAAAAATAGGGCATTTTATGAATGAAGTTCAAAGATCAACATCTGAGGAAATGAAGAAATTCAAATCTTGAAATTTTTGTTTATTGATTATGATGGTTAATTATTTATCACTACCCACATGCAATAAGGAGAACGAGTACAGTCACAACCGATTTTGAAAATATATTCAAGATTGCAGACCTGGGTTTCGTATCTGGGATGACAACGTCACAATTAAATCGTAGCAATTGTCAGATAAATTAATTACAAATGCATAACTTATGAGATAGTTGTATCCAATAAAAATGTTTAAAATCCATTTGTTCGAACGAATGGATTTTAAACATTATCATTTTAAACATTTCCACACTGAATTCCAGAACTTTTTTATGCTTTCAGTTATACAGATTCCCAAAATCACTTTGGTGATTCGAGACGAGGCGCAAGGTGCGTATACTTAATTGGAATTTTCATGGATCAACTTTTACCTGACATTTCTAATAGTGGTCACAAAATTGTTTTCTAGGCGGCCATTTCATTATCATCCAATATCAGATCCATACGAAGAAAGCCTTCCGAATAGGGAAACGTCAGCTGTTTATAGTAGACTAAAATATTACAGCAGATTAGTTAGGCCCTCAGACCCCAGACTGGTATGAATTTGCAAAACTATCTAATAGAAATAATTTTTTCATAAAAAAAAAATTTAAAATTCAATGATTTTTTAGAGAATTCCAGATCACATTGTTCCCCCTATGTTTTTCTATGGAATTCCTGCGATTGGTCCAGAACGAACAGAAGGTTTTCAAAGCAGTATAATTACGATGTAGGTTTGACTGGTTTAATTTTTTTAGTGCGACTTGTTAGGAATATTAAGATGCAATTAACCAAATACTTTTTCTTAGATTTGTGATATGGAACACAATGGTAGGAACATCACTGCTAAGCATGCCATGGGCTATTGGACAGGTCTGATCATAGTTTAAATTCTCAATAACTTAATATGCAAAGTTATTGAAGATTGTTATAGTTGACTTTTATTATCTTTATTTAATGTAGGCCGGTTTCACCTGTGGCATTGCCTTGATGATACTCATGGCCACAATATGCTTTTATACGGCATATCGGATATTATGCGTGCAGAAGCGTTTTGGCAAGTTTCTGTTTATTTATCGTATTAATATAACGAGTGATTTGTGATTTCATGCTGTTAGTTGCACAAGTTTGGACAGAAATTTCAGTGTTCTGGTCCCAATGTGTTGCAATCAAGCATAAGCCAGTGGTGGAACTCGTATTATCAGCATTGTGTGTACATGCCATAATTAAAAAACCATAAAGGGCTTTAAAAAAAAAAGTTTAAAAAGTAATGCATATGCATTTGTTCTTAAAATGTTGTTACAACTGCATGTTAGCCTTATAATAGGGGTACTCAAACGAACTTTTCACTAGGGCAGTTGGGCTATCTGCATTTGACCCACATGCATTGGGGCGCATGCACATTAGATTAAAGCAGCTCTGCCAAGGTCCACAAGTTTAGTGTCTTTTGTGACGTGCACAAATGCAGCTTGCGCAGGCTTTCACACTTAGACGTTTCTAGTCCTTTTTTCTCCAGCACTTCTGCAAGGTCCATTGCAGTAGGTCCAGCCAATTAGAAGGGGCCATTTTAAAAATGAGGTCAGCACATGTACTATGGCCAGGATTAAATGACTAAATACAATACAAATTGAGGAAATAATAGTACTGCAAAAATTATTTTGAATATGAAATATCTTGGTCCACAATAACTGATAATTTAAGTTCCACTGTAGTTGCAAAATTATAATGTTGCAAACTGACAAAGTCAGATCTAAAGCAATTTGTGATGGATATTTGCCATTTTCATAGTTTGCTTATTATTTATTATACCAAGATGTCAATTCAATTCAACTCAGTACCCTAGTCAGCAAATAAATGCCATATGGTAGGGGGGTCGTACCCAATTTTAGGAGAATGCTCCTACTGTTTGTTTGTTGAT
>JAUJYV010000887.1:0-25690 GCA_033995625.1 Ophyiulus pilosus
ACCGTGGCTCCTCCCTTCCCCACGTTAACGTTAAGGTTAACGTTAAAGCGTTGGCTGGCTCAAACTCTCTAATATCGTTGCCGGTTGCACGTTCCTCTATATTAATTGACTAGCTGTGTTAATTAAAACCATGATGACAAGTGCTATTGGCACATAGTTGCGTGACATTTTGAAGAAAGTCATCATAGATTGATAGTTCTTGTTTAAATATATTCATTTATGCTTTAGCTCTAAATATATCCCTTTATACTGTCGTGTGTAATATATTCCTGTGTACTGTAATGTATAATATCCTTTATACTGTACAAAGGAAAGTATCTGCAAGACCATGTGTGGATACAATTCCAATGGCAATTTAGCATAGGATTATTAAATGGAGCTCTTCATCACGAATGGAAAAGTTTATCTTTTACATTTAACTTTTAAATGCCAAATATTTAAAATTGGCAAAAAGGTTCTCGTATAACCCAATAGATGGCGGAGTTGTGCGCTTAATTGCATTAGGAGACCTTGAGAGTTGTGTAACTGTATGATGTTACCTTTTTGGGAAAAACGCCAGTATGTTTAAATCGGTGTCAGTCCTGTGTGTATAAAGTTATCTGTAAGGTTCAGATGCAGAAGGTGGATGTTGATTGTTTAGTCAGCTGAATATGTCGATTCTTCTGTTGCCAAATGAGGTAAGGGGCTTGTAATGTTAATTAGTTTGCGTGTAGTCCCTAGGGGTATTTACATTTATTTATTACATAGTGTACGTATGGAATTACGATATATTTTTACCTGTAGTCACATAATGTCTGCATGCAGATTCCTTGCGTGTCCGATGACATTAATGTAATCTGCATGCCATTCTGAACTTAATATGTAACTGCTTGTCGATCCTTTTTGAGATATGAAAAAGTCAGAAAAAGTTGTACTTTGTTCAAAACGAAAGCAAATTTTGACGGCGTTACCCTAGAAAATTGTACCAGATGATTGGAATGGGTGGAGCATTCATCACTGGAATATCGTAGGAATGCCATACTAGCTAACTTCAAAAAGTTAATGAATTTACGATATGTAGCCACAATTCATGCACACCTCCATAAATTGCTAGTCCGAATGAGTGTTGGTAATTGCAAATGCCCTGGCAACGTTTCAGAGAATCGACTTCATAAATGCTGAATTTTATTTCTATATTATTTAGGTGCTCAGTTGCATCTTTCAGTATCTGACATTCTCCGACAGATCTGCGATCGCGCGCTCTTGCAGGACTCTTTACCATGCCCTGCTTGATGCTGGACTGGAAGGCGCCTCTATTACCCTCGAAGATGGGGACCTAGTTAGAGCAATCCATACACTGAAGCACTCTTGTCAGGCCATCGAGAGAATCACATTCAAATCCAGCGACCTCCAGAACGAGCATCTCCAAGGTTGGAAGGAGTTCTGGGAGAATGTGGGACCCGAGGTTACATCCCTTCAGTTCTGTGGCTGTGATATCAGTGAGAGGACATTTTTCAACATCCTGAGGAAATGTCCTCATGTACGGCATCTGATGGTCAACGACTGCAACAGCCTGTTGATGTCGGGAAAGCTCCTGGAGACGCATATCAAGTCTGAAGAGGACGTGCCGGAAGCCCTCCTTTCGCTAAAATCTTTAGAAATCTGCAACAATCGTTATCTGTCTGATGCTCTGTTCAACAGGCTGGTTTCCTTTTCCGAAAAGCTGGAAAGGATATCACTGGCTGGATGCCCAGTTTCCTTCCATGCTGGAATTTTTAAGAAGTTTTACCCGGCAAATAGGGACATTCTTGCTTCGGAATCAGTGTTGACGTATCAGAACATTGCCAAATTCATTGAGCGGCAAGCCTCAAAAATCAAATCCTTGAATTTCAGCAGCACGTCAATTGATGATAAGACGTTGGAAGCCCTCTCCAAAATACCTGATTTGAAGCTCCGAGAGCTGCATTTGGTCAAGTGCGGCCAGGTGACCAAGCGGGGAATCAATGTGCTGTGCGGTCACCAACCATCATTGCGTATCTTAAACTTCACAGATTGCTTTAAACTGGACGACGAAGCCATGCTGTCGTTATCGCTCTATTCTCCTGAATTAGAGGTTTTGCGACTGTGCGGCGTTTATCAGCTGACCGATGAAGGACTCACGGACTTAGCCAAATTAAAGCACCTAAGAGAACTGGATTTGTGTGCTTGCGAAAAGCTGACTGCTAAATGTCTCCAGGCAACACTTTGTTCTCCACCTATGATTAACTTAACATCACTGAACCTGTCAACGTGCATCATTGCTGACGATGCATTGACAGACATCATATCGCTCTTGACCATGCTGCGGGAGTTGAACTTGAGTCGGTGCAAGGTGACCGACAGGGTTTTACAGGCCGTTTCGAAGAATTTGAAATTGCTACGAATCCTCGATGTGTCTTGGTGCAGTGCGATTACAGATTTTGGTCTGACTGGGCGCTATTACAAGCTGCCAACCCTACCACCTAAACCCGCTGGCCTGAACTTGACGTTTAATGGATTTAATTTGCAAAAGAATGCTGTTAACGGGAGGATTTGTCCACAGACAGCAGTAACCATTGACGTGGAAGTGCCCTCTGGCCTGGGCGAGCCATTGCACAATCTCTCCGGCTTGCAAGAACTAAACCTTTGCGGTTGT
The DNA here is from genome assembly GCA_033995625.1 of Ophyiulus pilosus. Taxonomy (NCBI): domain Eukaryota; kingdom Metazoa; phylum Arthropoda; class Diplopoda; order Julida; family Julidae; genus Ophyiulus; species Ophyiulus pilosus. Next base: position 2,654 of record JAUJYV010000887.1, read on the forward strand.
ACGGAAATCACAGACGTCGGCTTGAAAGTCGCTTTTCATTTTTTAGAGTTACGCAAGCTGAATTTGAGCCAGTGTCGCAGAATCACCGACAGTGGCCTCGTGGCGCTCGGGGCTTGTAATAGAAGTCTGGAAAATCTGACACTGAGCCAATGTGGCGAAATCACGGAAAATGGCGTTTTAGATCTCACTAAGTGCCTGCCAAGATTGAAACACCTTGACATTCAGGTAAGCGTAACTAGCCCCCTGTATAACATCCCAATGTAATTAGAATGCGCCTGATCATTTAGCTATGATGCATCCTTTGACTAATAGAAAATTAGTGAATCATCATTTGGGAGCATCCACGTGCTCAAGCACTAATCAGTAACTCTTTTAAATTATATCTTTGATTAAAGGCATGCAGCGTGTAATGAGTATTCGTGTGCATTTACTAATTTTCAGTACCAGCAAGTCTGAGATGTCATGCATAATATTGAAGGAATCATGCATGCTAGCGATGCTTAAAAAATAAGCTGCATCTTCCTTTTGCATGCTTTGAATTTGGCACACTATTTTGTAAAACTTGTGGTTTATATATATATTTTATTTTAATTGGTACAACGTTTGTGCACGAATCTCATTGGCGCGGCCGTATAGCATCGTTATACTTTACACGTTTTGTTCGAGAGTCCGTGTTAGATTTTGCACCTTCTTGATAAAAACGTTGGGCGGCTCACCTGATTGGAACCAACACAATGGTAAATTTACTTTTGTGGGTACAGTTACCCTGCAAAGCGGTTAAATGCAATGTAGTCTATATACTTATGCAATGTTTTTTCGACCAATTTGTTATCACCTTGTTTGTAAAGAAAGGAAAATGCTGACGAGTTAATTAAAAATGTCAGCTCGAAGGGTAAAATAAGTTTCCAAGAATCGAGCCATCAACTTGAAAATCACGCGAGATCGGTCCTCGGAAAAGATCTTTGGAAACGTTATTTGAAGTGATAACAAAGACTTGGTAAAATGAACCTGGTTCAACAACCAAATGAGGTTATCAGAAGCTTGAGTAACTGGTCATAACCTTGCCAAAATCGGCAATCGGCTACTTGCACCACTTTCAAATTAAACAACTTTAGCTAATGTCATTGAAAAAAGTGACGCACTCTTGACTTTTTTCTAAATTGGATTAGAAAATTGCACCTAAGTATTAATGCATTTGAGAATTTGCCAACACGATGATTGTCAGCTCAATAGGACGTCATGTTTGATGCATTAACAGTGATCCAAGTACATTTTTTAGCACTCAAACGAAAATAATCGCATTACCTGGATCAGCCCAGGCTAACATGTCATGGAGAACACTTTGTATTTATGTATAAAAGCTGTTCAAAGCAAATATTTAAAAAAGCTTTCAAGATAAATTTTGAAACTGGGAGGGTTATAAATTTAGAATTCTCAACGGTCTAATTGAACCGGCAACTCAACATTGTCCACAACTCTGACAGTAGGCAAGGCAGCACTAGCCTTTAGTTTGGGTGATGAATTGCATGATTGCTTGTCAGTTAACTGTTGCAAAACATAAAAACCTTAGATATCGGTGAAATAGTTGTATCTAAAATCAGTGATATGACAAAGTGGTTTTGATTAAGCAACCCCAGAATGCACTGAAGAAGGATCCAGGTCATGGTTGACTTTCAAACCTTTTTTTTTACTAACAGTTGTCAAACTGGATATCAAACTTTTTATTTTTTTATGATGAACTTGAAGCTAAAGCTATTTGAAAAAGTTATACATGAAACAAGGGCTTCTATTTAATTTAAAAACTGTTGCAAACTATTCGGATGTTTTTAACAGGGAGAAAAATATTAACGAGTTATCTTTTGAATTGTTTCATGCATGTTACACATTGGAATAATATTTTATAGCTATCCCCAAATACTATGCAAAAATTTGGTGATTTTTATTTCTTATGGCGATTTGTACTGAATAATATTAATTTTTACACGTGTGATTGATTATCCTTGCAGAATTAAAACATGGACAATTTTTTTTACAGGGCTGTAATAAAATTGGAAATGTGAATATTGAAATGCTGAGACAGTGGTGCCCAGACCTTAGACACCTCAATGTTGATCACCTACGTGCAAATTCTTCATTCCAGATGTTTGGACCTTGGAAACGAGCATAGTATTATTGTAAATAATGACAATCGTATCCTTTACATTTATTTAGTATTCGAAATTTTACTTTTAACCATAAACTATGAAGCATATAGTTCAATGCCAGTCTTAAAGAACTTTGTTTATAGTTTGGAAATTCACGAATGCGATTCGGAGAATTCTATGAAAAATTCAAGTATTTTATTTTATGAATTTGGATGTGGACACTGAGAATCTGAAACGAACAACTAATCATCTTATTGGTTCACACGACTTTTCGTCCTACTCGGGCCTTCATCAGATCAGATGTTCTTTTATTTTCCACTTGCGTACAAGTCAGATGAAGCATTCTGCAGCTAAATCAAGTAATCAAGTGTCTTCTGAATTTTCTTCATAAAAATAATGCCAAATTCCCCTGATGATACAAAACGACACGATCAAATAGTAGATGCTGCATATGACAACATGAGATACAATGTGAAGACAAAAGTAGACTGAGTCGTTATACGAACCAATTAAGTTTCCAAATCTCGCTGTCCATATCTAAATTTAATGACAACAGCTTGAAGCCGTGAAAATAATTCATTGCAATAAGCGGAGGTGCGTTTTTGAAATTTTCTTTTTAGTATTTTATCATTGAATACATATTTACCAGTACTGATAATATTATTTTAATTAAACTAAATAATAGTCATTATTTATGTTTACTTATGCAACATTATAGTACAAGCATAGTTTGATAAATTTAAAGTTATTTGTCCCAGGCTTTCAAAATCAAACTGATTATAACAGAATGCTTAAGATAAAAGCTTCGTTTATGAAAAGCAAATACTATTATTTGTTACAGATTTAGAAAATAAATTCCATGGGTTTAGAATGGGAACATTTATATCAAGAATTATTTTCATGACGAATTTCGCCACAATTGCTTTGTGCTATAAATGACTTTGATTTCGTTATAACCAGTTTTGGTATATTATTGAGCCTGGCCTATTTGCTTTACACCTTGTTCTGGTTTTATTGGACTAGAAATGCAAATTTGAAACAACCTAGATGCCTTAAAACATTCACTTGTTACGTACAGGTTATTAAGCAATGCACTTTTTACCAGTTTCTGAAAGCATCCTGTGAATCTACAAAAATGCAACGTTATGTAAATATGTATGCCCAGCTGGTCTGGACACATTTTGAGTTTATATTTTATGGATAGCAGTTTTCCTTGAAAATTGTAGTTGATTTCAGCTTTAGATTATGGATATTTATCAAAGTTTTCTTGTTATCACAAAAAAAGAGTATACCCAGGAAGTTAAAGCCTCGTTATTGCTATCATGGCTTTACATTGGCTTTTAGGTGTGTTTTGCATGATGAAATTGAAGAATTTAGACTAGACAATCATGTTAGAATTAACTAGGAGTAGTACTAGTTATTTCGTTTTTGTAATCAAAAATGAGTCATCAATTACACAATGAAATTTATCATTTATGGACACTACCCCAATATGTGCAATAGTCCAAGAATTCTGAAGATAAGCTTGATTGAAGAAATTATTATGAGAAATTCTTTGTTCTGCAGTTGTTTGTACCTGGCAAATTAACTTATTTATGTTGGCATAAAAGGATAGCTTATTAGATCACATAATCTGTGTCCATATCCAAAATTGAAGAAATTACAAGTTTGTAGTGTTTTAAAATTGAATAAAACTGAACACACAACGTTCATGGCTATTTTTGTTAGAAATTTTAATACAAACAGATTAGTATAATAACAAAAATCAATCAATCAATGACTTCAACTGGAATGTCGACAGAACAGGAGTTTCCAAATGAATAGTTTTGAAATTAAGTGACAAGTTTAAAAACATTCATTGAACATATAAATGATATGTGGAAATACGTGAACTTCGTAACACATTCATTGATCATTTAGGTCCAGTTCCTGTATAAATATGGTACAACGTTGCTTGCAATATAACCTAGAAACCTACGACTTTTACATGTGCTTTTTCTTTTTTGCTGACAATGCAGTGGCTTCTTGGTTACCTTTGTGCATTACTAGCAGTCCGAATATAATTAACAGCGTACCAACCCACCAAACTAACGTGAGGAACTCGCCAAATAAGAGTTGGCTAAAGACAGCCTGAAATTAAAATTCGAAACGGTATTAAGTCGGTAGATCTCCAGAATAAATGAATCCAGGTCTGATCCGTCACGCTTAAACTTGCCGTAAAGAAGAAATTAGCTGCGGTGTTAATCACCGTCGCTTCGAGCGATGTTCTGGAATATCTAAGCGCCTTTACGAACGTACTCCACATTACGCCGTTGAACATAATCATCATAGCAAAAAAGATTGCTCGGATGTATATAATGTACTGAAATTGGAGAGAGAAAAATGGTGTAGTTTGAATAATTTTTCAATTGTATCAAATTATGCAAGTCGGAACAAACTGCCATACATTTCGACATGCTGGATATTGATTAACAACTTCAATATTTCTAGAATTCTCAAAGTAGCCGTTTAAAACTTCACAAAGCCACAGGGCCTCCTCATTGCCCATAGCAAATTTGCCACTCAGAGAAGCCATGCTCGCAAAAAATCCTGATAAAGCGGAATATGTTTGACTTTTCATTCTGGGTGCTGTTGATCAGTGCAGAGAAGTATCAGGCGGACCTTTATAAACGAGAAAAAGCATAATTGAGGTGAATGCACACGTTTACGGTTATTCAAATATATTCATAACGTAGCCTTGGCCCTTGACCAATGTGTCGTATTGGTTTATTCGATTAAATTATTTTTTTATTAAACGATCAGGGCGTCGACCTCAGAAAAAATTTCAACCAACTGTTGCATCAGCTGCATCACCCTGCATTGTGTATTGAAACAGTTGTGAATTTACTGTGGCAATGGGAAGCTAAATTAGGTATTTAAGACACGAAATTAATGTTAGATTTGTCAATTTATTGCTTTTATAGATTAAAATAATCGGCAATTAACACAGCAGGACAGCACACATATATGCAGGATTCGAAATTGATGTCGTACAGCGCCACCAGACGTCCACAATTATTTAAAAATGGCGGAGGTTACGTTCAGCCAGAAGGCGTACTGCAAAATGATGTTGCATGCCGTTAAATACCCCCATTTTACCGTAAATGGAGTTTTGTTAGCGGAAAAATCAAAGTTGAAGGACTCAAAAAGCATACCGTTTGTAGACTGCATTCCTTTGTTTCATGTGGGAATCGGTTTGACGCCGATGATCGAAGTCGCCCTAGTCCAAGTAAGTAGCCATCTTTAAAAATTCTACAGGGCACAACAAAAATGAGTACTATAAACATACGATTATTTACGTTTGATATACGGTATATTTTCGTGTAGATTGATTCCTATTGCAAGGAAAAGGGCTTGGTTCAAGCAGGGTATTATCAGGCCAATGTCAATTACAGAGATCCCAAGTAGGCACCCATTCATGATTATTGCACCCCGGCTGTGCTTGTCTGGTTAGCATATTTTCTAACCCTGAATTTGATTTACATTTTTTACAGCCCTGATTGTTTTGCTTACAAAATAGCTGATAAGCTTCACGAGCATTTTAGTGATGCTGTCCTTATCATGGTAAGTACAAATGTAATGGTAGTTCGAAGTATATAAAACGTCGATTCATGCATGGTCAGGTTGATACAGGGTGCACTAGAAGATTCGCAATTACCTGTGAGAACATTGACTCATTCCAGTAGACTGTAAATTGCTGTATCTGTAGTGAAAATTTCGATCATACCAAATTTTATGAATTAAAAAGCAGCAATTTATTCAGAATATAAAGTTTTATTGCAGCGGATGTGCAGTTGACTGCATATGCTTGTTTGGCATCAGTTATCCTGAGGTTAATGCCACAATTGAAAACAATTCTTTGACCGAACTATCACTTGAAAGAGATAGGTAGGGTATCGACAGTGGTGAGAGGGCCTACCCTCACGGCTGTTTCAAAGTCGTTAGCCATTCAGCCCCATTGCCCCCTACCACATGGTATGGGGTATCGGTTGCTTAGAGCGACACCAATCGGGATCTTCGGGAATAGTAGGAATAATAAGTTCGCCGTAATGGCATTTATTTGCTGACTGTAGGGTACTGAGTTGAATTGAATTGAATTTGCTCCCTATTACCGAAAACCGAGATGTCCTACGTAAAAAAGATGCCAAAATACGAACCTGGGCTTATCAGTTCTCGGGTAGGTCCATTCAAACCTGAGGCCCCTAAGCATTTCTAGCTTTTTGTATATAATAGTTACATCAATGGGGGTAGAGCTAGGTGGTGCAGAGCTTATTCTATTGGCCTTTCAATTGTAATACCTTGATTCAATATTTGTTGGCTCTTTTCGTGGTACAGTCCACAGTTGTTTCTAGGTAAATGTTGGGTACGGACCTAAACATTGGCCACGTACGACTTTGCTCTTCCTATCTCAATTACTCGAATCATTAAATAAAAACTACATCAATCCCAATTTCTAGGTGGGCTGAGCCCCACAGGCATATGTGATATGTGATATAAATCACTTGAATGCGATTAAAATTATCGTTATAAGAAAGATAATTTATGGACATTTTAGTCAGTGTGAATCCCTGCGTGCAGTGATCAGTTATACCAATATATTCACAGATTGACAACAAGAAGTTGTCCATACATTGCAACGATGTTGGACTTCATTTATATCACATGGGCGATGGTAAATGGAAACCTCGGGAGCATTCGAGGTAGAGAACAACATGTTTGTGCATCGATTAATGACCTATAGAAGAACACTGATATTTATTATCAAGTTTGCTTTCAGCATTCATTTGGAGAAACGGGATTCGACGTTTGCCACACTCTCTGCACTGCTGCAAAAAAGAAGTTGTCGCACTCTAGTCGATTTTGACAACCATTTGGATAACTGCGCTCTCTCATGGGAAAATGCTTCTTTAAACGATGAAATATCTTGCTCACTTTAGTTCTCTCGTATAGGTCATTCTTCATGCCAAGGAGGACAGAGCACTCATGTATGTCACGTACATCAGTGTCATCTCTAATTGATAAATCGATATAATGATAACAGTGGCAATTATTAATCTTTGCCCTGGTACATGCCGCTCTAATTTCAAATCGATGTATAACATTAGTGATGTGGTGGATAAGGGAACACTGTTCAGATATCCAAATTTTAAACAGGAAAAACCCCCCATAGATAATGGAGCTGTGTTGCCTGCAATAAAAGCATTGATTGCAATGACGAGTACCTGTTGTAACCACCAAATTTCTACATGCCCATGGAGTACATTGAAATGAAATAAACAACACTGAAAAACTAATTTCTTACATGCGATTACAGCAGCACTCTTAACACATTTCTTAGGACATATTGATTCAAATATTATTTTATAAAGACATTTTATTTATGGTTGCGAGCCATTTTCATATCATTAGACAATATCTCATCGTTCATTCAACTAATTCACGTTATTATTAGATATATACTGTATATATGTATTTGGCATGATGAAAAAAATACTAAGATATTTTCAAAGGCAGCTTGGCAAGCAAAAACCATTAACATGCACCCTACTAAACTAAGTTTTCACTTTGAATTAGGCCCCACTATGATGATAATCTAGTTACCAAGATCTATTGCCTATTGAAACGTGTTCGTTGGATATAGCTCCATTTCATGGACGTTATTGAAGCAGAGAATGATACACATCTAAAACGCAAGGTTTGTCGAGGAGCAACTTGCACTTGCAAGCTCTCGATAAATACCTGACTTGATCAATGATGAATAAAATTGAGCTGCAATCATGTGGGTTGCATTAATTTAAGAGCTAACACATTGAAATTTAAATACATGGTCCATCCATTCTTGCTTGGTTTGTGCCCATCGAATAATTCAAAAATGTGAACGTAGGTTTGTTTACATGATTAAAACTAACAGGCGCCTGCAACTTTTCATTAGAAAGGGTAAAAACCATGTTGGTTACCGAGCAAACATGCCTTACAGATTTTCAGGGAGCACTTACACAAGGGTGGCCCAACAAGCGACCTGCAAAGCTTTTTTTTTTTTTTTTTTGGTGTCCCTTGCCAATGTACAAGAAAAATGCAGCATAAAGCCTAAACAATTTAAGTTTGATTAACGTTAACTTATTACATATAATCATTTACATACATTTTATGACATATGCATTTATTTAGAGAAAAAAATACTGATGCATCATTTAAATATTTAACATGCAATTTAATAAAATGAAAAAAATATATATTTCAATGAAGTACTCTTGCGACGCTTTTGGAATAAAAGTTGGACCACCCTGACTTTTATAGTTTTCTATGCTATTTGTTAACTGCTAATATAAAATGTGTCTTAACCTCCTAAAAAGCAATCAACGGATGCATGTTCATTGGTGTTACTACCACAAGTTCAAGAAAGTTTATGTAGCCATTTCACTACCATCACATCCCTAAAATTGCGCATTTCTCGATTTCATATTTCCAAATGTTTTGCAAAAATTCCTGTGAAAATAAATTGTCTAATTTTTAAATTCTCATACAGTGATGACTTAGCCCGCAAATGTTTAGCACATATTGATTGCTTATACAATATAGTTAGTATGAGCATTAAAAGGCACTGCAAAATTTGCAAAATAATTGGTTTGATGCTTAGCGCTCACATCGTTAAATGTGCATAATGTTAAAGATACACCCAAGAAGAATTGAAAGTGAAATAGAAGTCATGCATGCATGAGATGAATAAGTGATCGGTATTATTATCCTTATTATTAGTATTATAGCGTAATTATTATTAGTATTGTCAGCATTGAATTGTTGGAAGTCAACTTGCATTATTAATCTGTCAGATTGCTTTTTTGTGCCATAAATTATCACTTCCCGCATTATCACGATGAGCTATGTATTAGCGAATTTTCTACAAAAATTGTTAGATTATCTTGAATACATTCAAGATGCAAAACTTACAAATGTCATAATAAGTAATGCATTTTTCTTATTAGATTATGCTAAATTTGTAAGGCAGGGAGCCAATTATAATATTGCTAAGCAGTTTTCACATGATTTTGCCAAATTTCAGTAAAGAAAAATAATTATCTTACTATATCGAAATTTACACAATATTGGCCATAAATCTTGTAATTTAATTAACAGCCGAATTAATTTCTAATTGCCATTCTGGTTTTACTTTAGCTAATTTTATTGCATATGTCAAGTTTTTTCAGTCGAGACAGGTTAAAAAATAATCCAGTGGCAACCAGACTTTTCCTATATATTTCTGATACATTTTTTTAAACATCTTTTATCTTCTTTAGATATTCTTAAGAAAATTTTGTTTTATTATAAAAAATAACACATCTAAGTTCATTTATCAGATTTTGCGTCAGATTTCGTCTAATTTTCAATGAAAACTGTCGATAAATTCTTGGTAGTAGCATTGAAAATACATTTTTTCTTGTAAAACTATCCGTCTTCCCATTAAAAGCAATCTGACACGTTGTTTGGTGTTCTGAGGGAGCTTTCTAAACGTCCCGTCCAGATGTTGTCAATAAATTTGGGAATATTTCGACATTAACTCCGAATGACCATTAAGTCCATATTTAAGCTCTGAAATTCCCATTATGGAAGAAGCATTTACACATTGCTAAAAACGTCCAATTGATGAATTGTGCATAGCACCAGCGCTTATTAAATCACACAATATTGCATCTCCTCTGCCTGATCGTGTTAGGGCTTCCGGCTCTTTCCTTCGAAGCTCCGGTCAGGAGATCCGTGTTTACGACACTGCCGCAGCAAACTGCAGGAAAAGCCGGCCAGTTCGCATCATTCGTCGTGACGAGGGTTATCATCTCGCTGCCACTATTCACCGTGAATTCGCCGTTTTCGTAATCTGCTTCGGGTGAAGCCTTTGGACAAATGATGATTGGATAGTCGTCATTTGATGCAAAAGATGTGGGAGTTTTTTTAGGAGCATTTGTGATTGGAGCATTGCTTGAGCTTTGGGTGAAGAAATTGTGACGCTGGGAGCCGCCATCCGGAGAATTTTTACGTCGGTCAGTTCGAGATTGACTGCCATCATCCTGATGCGAGCACTCTTTGGCAACTCCTACAAGATCCTCGGAGCGCATGCCGCTGATCGTGTGATACCTCTTGCGGGCGATGCGGGGCCGAGTCTCAGCACCTGCATAGGGTAGGCAAAAGCAATATTTTAGTTGCAATGTTATGCCCATACATACTCTTTAGCAATCAAGAAGATTATAAATTTAGCAGTGCACTATGCACTTTCAGAGAGCATTTTGATTTGTTCATGCACTTCTTCATCAACTAAGCTTTATGTTAATGATGTCCTGATGTTTTTTAATGTGTTGAATTTCTATCGTTCCAATATTTCTTATACGTTTTAAGCAATTTCTAAGCTTACAAATTTTACGAAGTTGTTAACGAAGATCTTCATGCAGATTTTGCATTTAATTTTGCTGTGTAATTTGAAAGATTTCAAGATATGATTCGAATATAGAATCATGGAAGTCGCCATATTTCTGTTAAGATTTCACTTTTAAAGTGCTACTTTCAGCGCACAAACAAAACTATTATTTCTTTAAAGCCTGATGACAAAATTTAGCAAGGATGACTAAAAACTTTTTTCGAATTTAATGCTATCTATCCAACTTGATTTCCGGTATTGTGCGCAATGCCTTTAATATAAAATTATTTTTATAGAAAACCCACTTGGGCATTCGTTCCGAGGGACGGTCTCCCCCTCAGATTGTGCGGCGAGGTCGTCGTTACGCAGCCGGATATTTCTGAGGCTCGCTTGGGCCTGCAGACACGCTCCGACGGTGCTTTTGTAAAGGAGACTCACTCCAGACTTGGCCACTTGGGAGAACGAGCGCTGAGGCATAGGTTTATTGTTCGCGTCGCTTTGTTGCTTTATGCCATCTTGCAAAGGGCCGTCGACGGATTTCAGAGGCTGTTCCGAGATGAGACTTTGGATCGGAGAAGCAGGCGCATCCCGGATGGACTCCAACGTGCTGGCAATCCTATCCAGCTCGTCGTCAATGATGAGATGATGGACAGCGCCGCTGGACAGGCTTTCTGCCACAGAATCGTGGATGGAATTTTGATTATTGTCTGTTGCAGGATGGCCGTTTGGACCTTTTTGGCGCAGTTCCACGACCGAAGCGATTCCACGGGATGATGCGATATCACAGCTAGAAGAGTCGTCTGGAAAGTCTGCCAGCGAGACTTTGCGGGACCTTTGGATAACGTGCTGGGGACTTCGAGGCGTGCGTTTTTTGGTGGGGGAGGATTGGGCACTGTGAGCAACACGCAAACTTGACCCTGCCTTGCGCGTGGGGCTGCCGGGAGCCGAACCCCCCATGGTGGAGCCCGAAGAGTCGCATCGCTGCAGCAGGCGGTTGTTGCCCGTGACGGGCACCAGCCGGGTTACCGTGACCACGCTCTTGGAGCGCTCTAGGTGTTGGGCGGCAGGGGTGCAGTGACGGGAATAGGCGGGTAAGTTGGCGTGTTGCGGCGCGTGTCAAGGAAGATGAGGAGAGGATTTGCCCCGCGAAGGGCTCTGGGTACGGTTGCGGTCCTTCAGGTTGCGGCTGGCCTGCATGCGGTAGCTGGCCTGTGCCGTGCGGCGCCCAGCCACCTCTCCCGGTTCATTCAAGTGGCTAGAACAGTGGTAGGCCACGATCAACTTCCGACACTCGTCCTCGTCCGTGAACGGGTTGAACGAGAATTTGTCCCGCATCCTTCGGCGCTCCTAAGTGAAAAAAACAAAAATTGCAATTTTAAGGTAATCTTTTACCGGCGCTTCTCAATGAGCACCCTGATTACCCAAGTAACCGTGTTTCACCTCGTTTATCTTGTCCGTTTCGTAGTCGTGCAACTGCCTCTGAAAACCAAAGTTAGGATTGGCGATGTTCCGGGCACCGCGGACTGCATTAAGGGAGTCTCGCCAGCTTAGCGTCGTGATGGCCATCAAATAGGCAACAGCAACAGTCACGCTTCGGGACACACCGGCTAGACTGAAAACGGTAGGGAAAAATTTCAAACGATATTTTATTGAATATAATTATCTCATGCGCCTTCATCTAGACAATTGTCCCGGTACTGCGTTTGTTCTTTGAAAAGAAAATAACTTTCCATAACATTTCCCAGGAGTATTGTGAGCCAATGTTTCTCAGTCATCTAAAAACATACTTGACATTTTTCATATCGCCATAATGTTTTTGGTACACCCAGTGCTTGGGTTTGAAAATAGCATCTTTCATTGTACTTACCAATGGATTAAGACATTGCCGCCAGATAGACGAGCCGCATGGATGAAGTCGTTGCAAATGGGAAAGAATTGGGTGAGATTTTGGCCTGGAGAATCCGATGCAACGATGCATAAATACTCTTTATCCTGGGCGAAAGGAAATTGGCTCTGGTAAATTGCGCTGCATAACGATTGCTTAACAACGAGTAAAAGTCTACTGACCAGATGCAACTTTTTGGCATTGTCATGGATGGATAGAATGTGCGTAATGTTGTTTTCTTTAAGCTGTTCGGGGTCCTTGGAGTCTCTGAAATTGCCGATGAAAAGGCCAGGCAGAACCTAAAACAATTTAGAAAGATACAACATGATGGAGATGACTAGTGTAACGCGTTGTTGTTGCCATTTATATGGCATTTGAACAGAATTATTTTTCGGCCAGCATTTTAATGAAAATTATAACAAATTTGCGGTAGGCCTGTTATCAGCACCAGCAATAACTAGAAATTATGTTATAAAATATGTTAAATAACTAGTTTGTCATGTGTCTAATGGAAGAATGGTTCTGTGCAATTTACTGTTTCGTTTTATGTGTAAGCCTAATTTGGGTAGTTTATTGCAAATCCATATCGTCTAGTAAGCAGAATCAATGAGTAATAACCATGTGGTGATATATAGAAAATATTTCCATAAAATAGTAATAAAGCAACAATAGCAAGCATGAATGCCAAAGACGACATATATCATGGATCCAAACGGTGACAATGGAAAGCTAGTCCATGCAAACCACAAACCATTTTTATGGTGAGCTAATCCACGCCATTTTGTGAAAGCTTTTTTCTGCTTCCAGCATCTCAAGAGCTAATTTTTGTGTGCCAACAATGCTTTTTTTTATCGCGTGTGGTACCCAGCCAAGTTCTTTATTAGCTCAGTAATCTAGTTAGCCTTTGAGTTCAACGAACTGCATATGAATGATATTATTTCAAATTTAAGCAAACCGCAGCAAATCCACTTTGTACTTCTACTTGCATGCACAAACGGACCATAAAAGCAACTATACGTGTGCCTGCAGTCATAAAAATGTCCAAAGTACTCCTGTTTTAGCAAAATATAAGCTTATTCGCAAAATTGATGTGCCTCTAACTCCATGCGTATGTAGGTAAAAAAAATAGTAATGTTCACTTTTATATTTGTATAAATGCGTGTAATTAGCATTAATTACTTGGAATTTGAAATTAAGTTTTAAATTAGTACACTGTAGTTTTATTAAAAAAAAGATAGATTAGTTTTAAAAATAAAGGCTATAAACAGAACGAAATAGCCTATTTTTGCAACATATATTCATTTGTAATTTAATTTAAAATAAATTAACGGCTGATCTTAAGACGAACATTATATAACCTATACATGTATGAGTTAAATCATTTAAGTCAATTTCTGGAAATTGAAAACTTTGCTTTTAAACTTAATTAGTTATGATGAAATATCACTATAATGAGAATTAATTGTTTGTTAACAGAACCTTGGTATTTAATTAACAATAGTACTTAAGATTAGCCCTTCTTTCCCTTTATATTTCTGTATTTTCGATAATTCCAAGTCAGAAATTCATTTACCTTACTTCCTATCGAGCATTTTGGCATCTTGCGATAAACATTCCGGAAAAGTCGAGAAAAATGCCACATCTGCTGTCTGTCAAATCTGTCATTACGGTTGCTACTATTAACTGATATGTTCACCTTCCCCAACAACGCGTTCTTAAGCTACATGTCACCCATAGTGATTTACTATAGCAACCTTTCCAAAGGACAACATTAAATCAACATTTGGCTGTTCTGTATGTGCACATTGTGAACATAATCGCACGCATTTTGCACCGCACAATCCATATTCGCAACAAGAACAAATATTTGGAGCAGAAGGCCAATTAGGCTCTTAATACAGAGTTTTCTTTTAATCGATATCGATTCCATTTCCTTATCTTTACATTTCTATCGAATTTCAATATACTTTTCTAAGGGCGGTAGTTTATGGAAACGGAGCGGTATAATGTCGGACAAGTTAAAATACAGTTTTAACTCATCCTGATTAATTTTCATATTTCCCCTTCAACATAATTTTGCAAAGAGACAAAACTGCTTGAAATGTTGCCAGCGATATGGGAGCTCATTTATCATCGTTTTCAGGCGCTCTTCCTTCGCCCTTTACGCCTTTATTGAACCAAGGATAATAGAAATATCACATAAACGACGCCATATTTGTAACAGCATAATTAACACTAGCTGGGACCCATGGTGCACGAAAAAGTTAATAAACTAATGCACTTTTTGTGTTGCGTCCAACTGATATTCTCAGACGCGAGAATCAATATATATTTGTGAGCAAATTGCAGTCATAAAATATCCTCGGTATTAAATAATGCAGTGCGGTTGGTAAAATGAATATTGGAGGGTAACTATATAACAAATTTAGCCATTGCTTATCAAGAATCTTATCTTTTCAAGAGTTCAATATAGGGATGGTGATGATATTGTGCGTTGACAAATCAATGACAGACTGATGAGGTCCAAAATTTTCATGCTGGCAATTATTAAGAAAAAAACTCATTTGGAGTGGATTAAAAGGGCTTATTCGTGTTTTTGCATCAGGAATGAGTTCACCAACCACCCTGTATTAGAAGGGGACAAAAGTGTTGTTAATTACTAGGTAGGGCTGTTATTAAGTGTGTGACAACTAAATCGTTACGCTACTGGGAATTTCGTGAAATTTGATTTGCAAGTGCACGCTATTCCCTAATCTGGTGGATTGTTCCACGAAATGAATAGACATGGGCATTTTATGTTGTCATAAAACAGCTTTGAAAGACAGAAAGGTACCCTGTATAATAACACAATGCTCTTATCCTTAACACAACATTTGTTTAGTCGCATTATCATTGAAATAAACACAATAATATGGCGCCTGCTCGTTAGGTCACGTTTTGCACAAGTCGAGGAATTCTTAAATCAATGGTCCTAATGACATATTTGCATGTCGGGAGTGACTGAATTGCGTGCAAGCAAATCGTTCATTACTCATCATTTGCAGTATTTTTCTGCTATTTTAACGCTATCCAGAGTGCACGGTACTTGTAGTGTTCAGCTATATGCCTCTGAAAGAGTTGAAGCAATGGGCTTTATGATGATAATAAAAATGAGTAATGACTTCACCCTTAAAAAACCCGCCTTAATAGGAACAATGTAAACAGAACGCAGCATTCATAATAGATTGTTGGCAAAAAATATTACGAATATAATATTTGTAGAATCTAGTGCGTGACGCATTAGTTTATTCTGAAGTTGAAACATCAAAGCAAATTTAATACTTATTTGTGCAAAATGGGAATTGAAGCATTAATCGTTTTGAATTTTTTCAGCAGCTTCAATATTGCACAAAAATAATGCAACCAATCTTTCTTATTGCATCAAATGAATCAATCTGACTGTAAGCATTATACTGCACAGATATTTCTCTCTTCATTTGTATTGAAACTGTTGAGTAGTGAAGTTCTTTGCCATGGAAACTAAACATTTTTATAGAACTAAAAATGTGATGGCTTCACAGATAATTGATCCTAGTGAGGATTCAGATTGCAGTGATGAGGAATTTCTTATACTAAGCAGTGTTTCAAGTGAGGACTATGTTTCCTATAGAGAACAGTCTTCAGAAAGTGAAGTGAAAACAAATCTGACTTTTCTCAACAGATTATGGGCACTCTAGATTATGATTATGTGTGAAGATTAACTAACCTATGTTTCCAAAAATTAAACTATATCTTTAGTTGAGTCTTTATGGCAATGTGTCTCTGAAAATATTTGATAATCTTGTGAAAGAACGTTAATTTTGCATGTTTTCAGTGATGGGGTCCATTTGGACCCCAGCAGTAAGAAATGCACTATAAAAATCCTGGTAGTTTGAGGGTTAACCATTCGATTCATGTAATAGGAGTTTTTGTATAGATTTGACGAAAAACACGACTGATAACTTTCCAACGTTATATTCTTAATGTTGACCTTACAAAATCTAGTTTGTCCGTTTAGTGTCCAATTTGCCCCTTTCAGCACGTGGAACCTCACATCATCAGCATTCAAATGGTTTTTCCGAGTGATGCCGATGTAATATTTACTCCAGATCTCTTTCCCTTCAACTTCAAACAGAAGATTTTATTCATGAATTCTGGAGTTTTGTAATTGGGCTAGCAAACAGACGTGTCTGGACTGAATACTTGACCAAGCCGAAATCTCGGTTTCCTGAAAAGGGAACTTTGGCCGTTTTTTGGTAAAATCCCTTCGATATGATTAATCTAGGCAACATGCCCTTACGGTCCCATAAAACTGTTGCCGCTTCCAAATGGGTTAGTTGGCTGGCAGCCCAATCGCATTACCAGAATTCATATTGTAGCGCTCGATACACGTCTCCAGCGGATTTTCCGATTATAAAAGCGGTTTATTTCGAGTGAGCAACTGGGGCCATTTTGTTTAATAACTCATAAAAAAATGTACGCTGAAAAGCGTCTTTCGCTTGCCCTTAACGGCTGACGAGCTATTTATACTGTGTACGCAGTTCATTGGGGAGGCCCATGGTGTGCAATCCTCGAAGGCTTCTGCACGTCGTTAGGTGGGGTGGTCGAGTGTTAATTAAAATAAAAATGGACTTGTCAAACAATGGTTTTCAAATTGCACCTTGGAGATCAAGCCATAATGGAACTTTTCTTCACAAAGTCCGTAATGTTTAAAATTTATAATGGCCGCCGAGTCTGGGCCACACACGATTTTGAATAATTTAGAACAGCGTTTCTGGAAATGTTGTCTTCAAGACCATTCCCAGTGGATCCTCCACTTCAAAATGCAATGTTTTAGACATCATTGATCGGTGTAACTCAAATAAACAAAGGTTCCAAAAGGTCCATGATCATGTCTTAAGGGTATTGAGAAATGTTTGAGAACCATTGATTTAGAAATACGCTCGTAGAATTACAATGGTGTTTCTGAACATTACCTTTAATGTTTGTTTCCCACATGAAACCAAAAGCGGATGTAGTTTGCTTTTGTTAAGCCAAAGGCGTTTAAGGATTTCATTTTATGGTTCGTTGAAACCTAATTAAAAACTTAATTCGCTATAATGAAACGTTAAATGTTGTTTTTCCACACCGATTGCATAGTTCATCTTAAATTTAATCGCCGAAAATCCATTGATAAGCTATTGTGTGGCAATATTGAATTGCGAATTGAAAATCTGAACTCGTTAAGATTTCAGATTTTTCTTGCATCTTCATGAACATATTTTTAAATAAATTCAAAAATTTGCTTTCGTTTAAACATTAATTATCAATGTATTTGATCATTAAAAAGAATCTATGGATGCTATATGAAGCATTGCGCCATAACCTTTTATGAATATCGACATCATTAACCATTTCATGGATTGCGAGGAAAATTCTGCTTTTTCCACAAAAACTAATTTAATCATAAAATATGCTCTTGCTCGTTTATCGAATTTTCCACGAGGCTTTAACGAACCCATCAAATTAATTCCTAAAATGCCTTTCGTTATTGCTTAATGATCGAATAAAGGTGAAAGCAATATGGCCGTCGATTATGCGTGTAATGGCAGCGTTGTCAGGTAACGATAATTCGACGATTTATGTATAAGTGCATTTCATTTAATGGTCTTAGAGTTAATTTTTGATTTAATGAAGTTGTATGCAGCTGGCCATCTGGGGAATGTTAAGAAATGTAAATGTTTGCATTATAATAACACAGGCGTTGTACTTAAATATTCAACAATGGCTTATTCTAATTGTCAACGACAATATTTTGAACAGGTTATTTAAGTGCTTATTGGAATATCTTGGTGCTTTAGTTATCTATTAACAACATGTCGTTTTCCGGTTCCTATACAAACTTGAAAACCAAAAACAATGCCAAGCTATTCCAATGAAAATGCGATCATTTTTTCATGCTTCAAATGCTTGCTTGCTCAACAACATTGTCATAGAAGACTGAGGTCTTGGACATTTCACGATACTTCCCTTTATAAAATCGTATAAAACCGAAAGGGTTACTTCTGGAATGAGCCCTTGGCATTCGAGTAATTGGCTCGTTACTATGAAGACAATGTTGAAGGCGATAACAAAATGGGAGCTATAGAAAGTACAGACCTCGGTGTTCGTCCATGTATTGATCGATTGACTGCGAGGAATTTGTGGATGCCTATGTTTCTTAGTCGCCACTAGGTCTGTAGAGCGAAGAAAGTGCTTCTTTTAAAGTATTTTCGTGTCTAGAGACTTTCATCTTTTGGTATTATTGGTGCGTAGAAGATAAAACTGGAGCGCCCACGACTGAACATGCCTCTGTTTAAAAACCAATTTTGCAGCCGTTTGTTTGGAAGCTACTTCCATTACCATTTCCTTAATTTAATCCAGTTCTTTCCCAGATTATAATGAATACGTGCAATTTTTTCCCCCATTTCAGCATGTTTATCGCCTAGTCTTGAGAATGTAATAAGGGCCAGCAAGAATTGGATAACTGACGTCACATCTGCATGGTGCAAATAACGCCGTTGTGCTCATTTTTTGTCCGGTTCTAGCATGTTTATGGTAAAAGACTTTTGTCAGAGCGTGATAGATAGTCATGATAGCCTAATACGAAATCGATAAAGAATGAATGCAAATCGGCACAAAAGATACCGTTGGCAAGCGCACTAAGCCATCTTAAAAGTAAGGATGGAGTCCTAAACCTGAATGTTGAGGTTTCTTTTAATTCGTTCAAGGACGTTTTAGGACATCTAGTGCGGTTAATGCAAACATTTGCACCAATAATTAATGAGAAATTATCTATTATAAAACGGTGTGTTTTTCAAAAGGAGGTTTAGGGCAACTCTGGAATGATATGGGAAGATTTCCAAAAAAATTCTTGCAGAACATGTTGGGTTAAGTTTAGACTCTAGGGGAAGAAGAAATTGACTAGGTTTTAGTTGAAATTAATGGAAATCTAGGGAATATAAGAGAGAATTGTCTGCAGTGTTGTCAATTTAATTTGTTGAAGCACACTTTCAATACGCAGTAATTGGGAGTTATTACTATTTGTGCACACATTTAGAAGGATCCGTGCACTCTATTTTAATGCAATAAAACTACTCGTATACATTGGGTACAGGTATTGTGTTTCTGAAATGCGTGCCAACATTTAATAATTTTATATCCAACGCCCACCTGCCAGCACTGGATCAATTCTCCTTGGTTGGCCTTACGGTATCCATGGATATATCTACCAGAGTTTTCTTGCAGATCCTTTAAACTTAAAAAGGAATGGGCTTTTTTATGGCTACTGCGAAATAATGCACTGTAATCTAATGAATCTGCATCGGAATTCAAGGCTAGGAAGCCACGTGTTTTTGAATGCCGCATTTGGTGCAGTATGAATAATTAATGTTTAGGCAAAATGAAATTCACAGCCGCATAAGTGTTGTGGTGATGTTGCTAAGGTGACAGACCCTTTTGTTTTGCAATGACAAGTTTTCAGAACTTGTCGAGGGATATAAAATGACACTGTTAACTTTTAGGACGAAATCACAACGCTTATTGTCATAACAGAACACAGAACAGTTTAAGGAGTTAACTGAATGTTATTATTAGCAGTTGTTATCTACTGTATTTTGAAAATTGTGAGCCATATTCTAAAGTAAATTCAATCATTCGCAGCAGTAAAATGTTACTTATGTTCATTGTTTATTGCACGCCTTAACCATTAATAAAACGGGCTTTCCATTAATGATGTATTTAATGAGGTACTTTAATGCGTATTTTATGTAATTATGGTATTATAATTACTTTGTAAAAATAGTGTTTGATTGAATAGAAACGAGAAATGCATATGGCTAACACAAATATTGCGATGCGTTACAAGACTTAAGGTTTTTTGTTAAGACTGAAGGAGGGCACATGTAATTTTTTCACAAAAAAATGCATACATTTATAAATGGCTTTTAAATTCAAACCGTATTTACTCTAGAGTTTATCCTATATATTTCTCTGAGTTGTTTACTTATATTACATCGCCTGATATTGCTTGTTCTGCGAATTTGGTTTCAATGCCAGTTTTGGGCATACAAATGAAAAAAATGCAATTTATTTCAGTCTTATCTGGGTTTCATTTTGATTTTACCGTGACCCAATCACCTAGTAGATTTGTGGCTAAGCAAAATATTGGTTACATTTTTGTTTTTGGTAAGGAAATAATAGAGAATATTTGTTCGCATTTGCATTTAAAAGGTATTGTATATTGCTATTGCATTTGCGACATAAATGAAATGCTACTTGAAATTCATGTTGCGCAAGTATAGGAAATGTATATAATCTGATAGATACAAGCGTACTCATACATATTTCTTTTTCAGGTCAATTTTTTTTTGCGTAAACGTTTCTGGAAGTCTGCATTGCAGCAGATACAGGAAAGGAATTTTACCTTGATTCTATGCGGGGGGGATGCTTTTGGTGTATAATATCGAGAGTCACTGGAAATTTAATAACGAAATTCAAGCTTTTTAATACTGTTTTTGGCTTTAAGAAACGGTACAATTTTCCATCATTGTTAATCTAATAAAATCATCCTAACCATGATGCGGAGTAAAATGCATGCGACCAATTTTTCAAATATCAAAACTCAGGGCAAAAAAATGTTTAAAATTCACAAAAGCTCAAGTTTTCTCAAACGTTATGGAGGAATGCAAAAATTTCTACAGTTGACTTCAACAAATTCGCACCAGATTCACAACCCAGCATCGATTTTTTCAGAGTTATCGGATATGAACACCTGACACATCCCAATGTGGGTCACACAACAAAACAGGCATACATATTCGCGGAAGTTTCCTTACCTTGTTCATACCATTTCCCATATTTTTGGAAGTTCCCCTCGTTCACACCGCAATGCGCACCTGGTGTAGAACCATAGGTGGGTGCAACCCACGAAGGTGGTGTACTCCTCTCACCCAGGACATGGTAACAGTTGAGAAAACCGGATCCTCTCTCGAACCTTCGTGGTCATGCTTTATCGAAAGATGTCCTCGGTTTTTGGACGTTTTTGCCATTTGATCGTGAGGTGAAAAGTCCTTTAGATAACCCCCGAATTCACAAGTTAGTCGTGGGGACACCCCATAATCCTGGGCTGCCGGAAGCACTCGCCTCCCATGGTTGTCCGTGGCCATGCATGTGCGGCTGGACGACTTCGTAATTCTCGATTTGGCGCAAATTTAACATAGTCGGGCTCATCCCAAAACTCCCAGAGAATCGATATTAGATGCTAGGAATACCCAGCTTCACCCGTTCTGGGAGTGGAGCCGATCCACTCTACATCAACCTATGGTAAGAAGGCTTCTCATGGATCGGATATATCGATCCAACGCACTTCAACAGCATCGATGTGATCCTCCTGAAGATTTCAAAACCGCAGTTCTTTAGCCGAACTTGTGAACAAACTAACAGTAAAAATAGTTAGAACAACAGCAGTTATTAACAGAATGCCATTTTATTTCTAGTGGTTTTGAGTTTGGTATTGCAAATGGCCTTTCTTGCTACTTTAAGAAAACTTCAACATTTGTTGGAATTTCCATTACACTGTAAAAATGTCATGCCATGATATAAGACCCTTCAAGTGGTTTTTGCTTATAGAAAAAATCAAGACCTTATATGGATCATTTTAAGTGTCTTAAATGAAAAGTTTGAATTTTTTTTTTTTTAAAAAGACAACAGACAGCAAGGAACAATCCTGCACACTGAATCAACATACATAGAAACATACTGAAACATAGAAGAAAACACTGAAGGGAGAGTGATGGTCGGAGAAAGCGTGGGGAAAACAGGGAAAATCCCTAAAAAATGAAAAATTGAACAATATTTAATTATATTTAATGCATATAAAATATATATTTATTTCCTGCGACTTAATCGGTGAAATTAGCTTGTTAGGCAGAACCGTTTAGAGTTGCCGAATCACGAGGCTTAACGATAGTTAAACCTAGTGATTTCCGAGGGTATATTTCGTTTTAACGCAATCCGATTAACTTTAACCTTAATTTTTCCACAAATGCATGTATTCTAAATAACTGTAAGTGCTTTTTTTATTTGCAAAATATGTGTAATACCTAATGTTCCTCCACGATGTTGATGTATTTCCACATTTCTCTTTAGGATCTACGAAATTACATATTTACATTATGTGAGAACGTTTGGACTGAGAATGAAAGGTAAGCAATCACGCATAGCACCTAAGCACTCGCTGTTTGCGCCTTTTTCATTTAGGAGGCTGAACAATAGATAGTTGAGCCAGCCAACGTTAACGAAACGATAAAGATAACGAGAAACAGGGCTGGCGGGCCGGAATGGCATTGGAATGCCATGCAAAAATTGTATTCAATAATAAATGTGCTACGCAATTTTAAAGAGAACTCAAAAGATTCTCAAAAGATTGGAAATGGTAGGTAAATGTCTATAAACCACGAATTTCAGACAAATGATGCTAAGTAACAGATTTGCTTCATCAGAAAAATGTGATACAAATTTCCAATTCA